>PVJL010001433.1:0-264943 GCA_004026885.1 Lyroderma lyra
AAAATGCTCATCCTCATTAGCTATCAGGGAAATGCAAATCAAAACCACAATGAGATACCACCTCACACCTGTCAGAATGGCTGTTATCAACAAGACAAGGAATAACAAGTGCTGGAGAGGATGTGGAGAAAAAGGAACTCTGGTACACTGCTGGTGGGAGTGCAAACTGGTACAACCACTGTGGAAGGCAGTGTGGAGGGTCCTCAGAAAATTGGGAATGGTTCTACCATTTGACCCAGCAATCCCCCTTCTGGGGATCTATCACAAAAACTTGAAAACCTTTGTCCACAAAGACTTATGGACCCCAATGTTCATTGCAGCGCTGTTCACAGTGGCCAAAACATGGAAACAACCAAAGTGCCCTGCGACAGATGACTGGATAAAGAAGCTGTGGTACATACACACAATGGAATATTACTCAGCTGTAAGAAAAGATGAAATATTGCCATTTGCAACGAAATGGATGGACCTGGAGATCATCATGCTTAGTGAAATAAGCCAGACAGAAAAAACAAGGAACTGTATGACTTCACTCATATGCGGAATATAAAACTGAAAGCAACAAAGAGAAAAGAAATGAACAAACAAACATGGACACAATCAATGGTTTAATGTTTATTTGGGGACGAGTGGGTTAGGGAGGGGACAAAGGGGAGGGGGTGGGAGAGGAGGGGGGGAAGCTAAATATAAGATGATGGAAAGAGAACTCACACTGGGTGGTGAACTTATACAACAAGCTGACAATGCACTGTAGAACTGTATGCCTGAAACCTATGTAATCCTTGCTAAGAGATGTCACCCCAATGAGTCTAACAATAAAAATGAATTTAAAAAAATAAAAATAAATTTAAAAAAATAAAAATATATATATGAAAGGAACATGATATATATATGCACACACACACACACATATATATTTAAACTGTGATGTACCCATCTTTTGCCAACCTTGTTTCTGAATATATTTTGATGCACAATCAAGGTAAAGAGATAGCTTGAAACCAGAGCAGAAATGTGGCTTGGAAGGTGAGGCACTCAGCTGGGCAGAGGAAGCTGAAATAATGGAGAACAGGGAGAGAGGGAAATTGTGAGAGAGCAGAATAAAAGGTCTATTTTTAAAAAACCCTGGAGGTTTGCAGAGTGATGGGGTCTGAGGTGGTTGTGGTTTACAAAAATATAGGTCTTGGAAAAAGATACTTGGCAAAATGTTTTCGTAAGCTAAAAATTGAATCCCCCTTAATGTTCTTTTAAAACCTGAAATAAATATTGGATTTCCTTTTTAATTATTTGACAGCTGGATCTTACTTCCTTGAATTCTACTCCATGTATTGACTGGATAATATGGGGTCACACTTTAGGTTTCAGGTAAATAAAAAATATGTCTTTTTCTTAAGAATCTGGAAACATTGAGTCTGTCATTTGAATTTTTCAGTTTCAAACTTAACTACATTGCTCACTGTAAGAGTTGGACTAAGCTTTGGATATTAAATGAAGTATTCGGATTCCAAGAGTAACTGGTATTTCCATCATTTCTATTTAACAAGAAGTACTGGGTGAGGAAATATTTAGATGCAAATTCAGGACTTTGGGAATAACATGCCTGCTTCCAAGCCACTGGGGTATTATAAATTACTCCTCCCTCACTCTGACTGGAGTAGTCAAATTTTTGTGAATTTAGAATTAGAGTCAGAAAAGGAGTCTTATCTATTAATATATCAAGTATTTGCCACAAGTGTCTTGTAAACTCTTGTGAAGATTGGGTTCATCTGTGCTGAATGCCACCTAGGAAAATTGGCCTCCTGTTACAGCTGTGTTTGCAGAACCATTTTTTAAAATTGTATTATATTTATTGGGGTGACATTAGTTAGTAAAATCATACAGGTTTCGTCTATGTGTTTCATTACATGTTCATTACCTAGAGTCAGTTCTTCTGCCATCACCACCTACTTGACTCCTTTTCCCCTCTTCTACCACCCACCACCCCTTTTACCCTCTGGTAACCACTAAATTGTTGTCTCTATCTACAAGTTTTTGTGTCTTCGTTTGTTTGTCACGTTTGTTTGTTCCTTTCAGTTTTATATCCCACATATGTGTAAAGTCATATGGTTCTTGACTTTTTCTATCTGACTTATTTTGCTTAGCATGATAATCTTAAAATCTATCCATATTGTTGCAAATGACAGTATTTTATATTTTCTTATGGCTGAGTAATATGCCATTGTATATATGTACCATATCTTATTTATCCAATTATCTATCGAAAGACAGATGGTTGTTTCCTTGTCTTGGCTATCTTGAATAATGCTGCAGTGAACATAGAGGTACATATATCTTTATGGATATATGTTTTCTGATGTTTTTTGGTAGATACCCAGAGAGGGATTGCTGGGTTGTATGGTAATTGTATTCTTAATTTCTTTTAGAAACTCCATATTGTTTTCCATAGTGGCTGTACCAATTTACATTCCCACCAACAATGTATGAAAGTTCCTTTTTTTCCACAGCCTCTCCAACACTTGTTACTGTGTGTCTTGTTGATAATAGCTATTCTAACGGGTGTGGTTTGGTAGCTCATTGTGGATTTGATTTATATTTCTGTAACAGCTAGTAAAGTTGAACATCTTTTCATGTGTCTCTTGGCCATTTGTATGTCTTCTCAGGAGAAGTGTCTGTTCAGGTCCTCTATCCATTTTTAAATAGAATTGTTTGGTTTTTTTTGTTGTTGAGGTATATGAATTTTTTTATATATTTTGGATATTAGCCCCTTACTGTAGGTGGTGTGTGCAAATAGTCTTCTTCATTAGGTTGTTTGCCTCTTTGTACTGTTGATTTCTTTTGCTGTGCAGAAGCTTTTTAGTTTGATATAGTCCCATTCATTTATTTTTGCTTGCACTTCCTTTGCATTTGAGGTCAAATTCATAAAATCCTCTCTGAACCCAAGGTCAGTAAGTTTAGCACTTATGCTTTCTTCCATGCATTTTATAGTTTCAACTCTTATGTTTAGGACCTTGGTCCATTTTGAGTTAACTTCGCTATATGGTGACAAATAGCAGTCTAGTTTCATTCTTTTGCATGTAGCTTTCCAGTTCTCCCAGCACCATTTATTGAAGAGGCTTTTTTTCTCCATTGTTTATTTTTGCCCCTTTGTCAAAAATTATCAGCCCAAATATAAGTGGTTTTATTTCTGGGTTCTCCATTCTGTTTCATTGGTTTGAGTGTCTGTTTTTCTGCCAATACCATGCTGATTTGATTATTGTCACTTTGTGATATAAATTGAAGTCAGGGAGTGTGATTCCTCCAGCCTTGTTTTTTTTCTCTTAGGTTTGCTTTGGCTATTTGGGGTAGGGTGACCAGATGTACCACTTTAAACAGGACAGAAAACAATGGTAAAGTCTTGTTTCAAACAGTACATATGATCAGCCTACTGACAACTTAAATTTAGCCCAGTGAGAGTACGTTCACCATATGTACCATTTGAAATGGGACAGTACTTTTGTTTTCTGTTCCATTTAAAAATCATATATCTGGTTAGCCTAATTTGGGATCTTTTGTGATTCCATACCAATCTGATGATATTTTGTTCTATTTCTTTAAAAAATACCATTGGGATTTTGATAGGACCAATTTCTAATGCAAAGAAATCCTCCAATCTCACTTTCCATCCAAAGGTCTATCACTGACTGATTTTTAAGTAGCAATGCCATTCCTGAGTCAGAAATGTGGATGTATCCAGGAGGAATGGTGTAAATTGCATATGTGTCTGCATTGCATAAACCCAAGGGATGCTGAAGTGTCTTTCACCCTTAAATCACTCTCTTCTTAGACTTACAGATTCCAAATTCTCACCATTACTCCCTTTTTGGTGCAACCAGTTTTGGCCACTGATAAATTTAATATGTTTAATTTAATTAACAGGGAAGCAGTGACACATTTTTGCATTTTCATTAAAGTCTCAATGTGAATTGTGTACCAAATTAACTGGTATAAATCTGGGTCCTCGGAAAATAAGAAGAGAGAAATGTGTGAGAAAGGAGGGGGCAGGGTACTGCAAAAGGGTTAGAGAAACAGAAGGGAGAGAGGAGAAAAATCATGAAAAGAATGGTGTGGGTGAGGAAGCCATGAGGAAAAAAGGAGTTCCTTCAAAATTTGATCTAGGATCAGTCCTGTCCTGAACTAATGACTAGAAAAAAGTCCAGCTAATTTTTTTCTTTCAAATGAATTACATGGGGATTCACTTTATTATATTACTGCAAAGAGTTTTAACCCAAAATTTCTGTTGATGATAATGTGGTTATTTCAAGAAAACAAAGAAACAGAAACAAAAAAACTTTTTTTTTTGTTTTATGGATTTTACACTTAGTGCAATTAGAGATTGATTTTAAAGAATTTATTTCAGTACTTATTCACATTTATAAAATATTTCTGCAAATGGTTCTGATATTTTAGTGAAATAAATGGTAAAACAAAACATTTATCTGTTTTATTCAGAGTTCTTTATTCATACAGAAATGCAATGCAATGTTAATCTCTTGTATTCCTATTGAGAATAACATCTTAGAATGCATGAAAAGAAGACCCTGAGCATTTTATTTAATTTGATCCGAAATCCATATGCTGTCATTTAGAGAGATCAAGTATGAGAACCTGGTGGGTATAAAATGTGCTCTGCATGGTCCTATTTAGAAAGATGCCTCAAATGTGAGCTTTCACAAGTTCCACAAAACACATTTCCACACCAAATTTGATATAGATATGTATTACAAAATGCCCTTATTGCCATTTGAATATAGAATGAAAAAGTTTCCCTTGAGTTTGCAAGAGTGTTTTAAAGTATAGGTGGGGGAAAGAACAAGCTGTATTAACATCTGCCACTTGAAACCACATTGCAACATTTAAGCTTTCAAAGAGAACAGTAAAGAACATATCTGTCCTTAATGTAGAGCCAACACAACTTTACATATACAAAAAAGAATCTCTAATGGTATCTTTTATTAATTTCCAAATTAAAAATTATTTCTACCACATGTAGAGTGCTGTTATCTCTGGCAAATGGGATTGGGGTTGTGGGGAGGGAGTAGGACTGGATGGGTCTTGTGTAGATGCATGCAATTGCTCAAGTTGTATAGTTGTCAAGGGAGCTGTGTCTATGAGGCCATCATTCACAAGTACTCATTTTTTAACTCATAGGAAAATGTGTGAGTTTCCATACAGAATGCATTATCTGGTGATTCTGGGCTTCTTGGGTGAATGCTGGAGTAGTGGAAGACAGTCCAGCCTGACACGCATTCATACACACACTCAAGACAGCACAAAAAACATGTCCTCACTGATATATACATGTGGGCATCAATGATCCTTGTGCAAACTATAATCAGGCATCACCTAAACATTTATGTTATTAAGATTCTGTGAGAAAGCACTAACTTAAATGTTTGCTTTTTATCTGAGAAAGATAAAGACACCTTACAGGACAGTGGTAGTCCTGAGTAAATGAGGGGGCATTCTGCTCTTTAATTAATACACTTCTGTATTGCTTGTTTTACATTTTAAAAAGCATTTTAATTATGTTTAAAAGGCAAGAAATTTACATAAACTAAAAGCAAAGTTGATTCTCTAGAAGGCACACAATAATGTCAAAATACTGCTACGCATTTAGAGTATCTTTCTGGAAATCCTGAAATGAGGTGTCTTACCATGCAGCAATAGAAATTTATTTTGTGGAGAAATAACTTTGAACTATATGCACATGAATTTTGGATTAACACAGCTTGTGTATGTAAGCAATACTGTGATGTGGGGTTTTAAAAGATGTGGACATGACTACTGTGTCTCAATGACACCAGAGTGACTTAAGCCATTCAAAGCTGAGTGCATATGGGGATGCAAAGCATGTGACTGTGTCATGCATGGGCAGGTGCCTGTGAAATCACAGAGCTCTCTAAGGCATACTGGAGGAGAGGTACATCTGTTGCCTTGTCTAAGGTTTCTCCAATTACATCTTGGTTAAAGAGTCAGTCATTCAGCAAGTATTAATTTAGTGTTCACTGGATACCAGGGGAAGAAGTACTTGCTGGCCTTGATCCAGAACTGTTGCCTGGGCTTCCACTTGGTATGTTTCTCAGCATTGTCAGTAATAGTGTTTTCCTCAAGATATCCCAATGAGCATGCTGGCCAGCCAACCAGCTACTGCCTTCCACAAAGCATGTCATGTCTAGTTCAGCACTAGGCCCCAGTCACAGGATTATGAAACTGAGGGATCTGCATTCAGTGTGGCCTTAAATGGATTCTCAAGCTATTTTCATGCTGCAGCAAGTAGGCATGTCCATCTATTGTGAACCTGTTTGTTTTTTCTGGGAATGCAAGTTTCCAAAAGTTTTGGATAGTTTAGGCTAGCCTTTATCTATTATCTTATGTAAAGGTTTGTGGTTTTAACTACATCATATAAATATGTACAGATATGATTGTTATTATAAAAATTACATGTAAAGGGAAAAGAATGAAAAAAGTCAGGTATGCCAGTTCTGAGAGCTCAGAGCAGTTCACAATTTACTATGTAGCCTTCCAGACTTTCTCCCACGCAAATCTTTATGAAACGTACTTTCTAAAAATGGGATTATGAAAGATGTGCTATGTGTAATGTGTTTTTATACTTAACAAAACATGGTGAATGTCATACCCATAAACATAATGTCTATAGCATCTTCTCATCTGTATAATATTACATCTGTGTTTGTCTTTTGAACATCTTTAATGCTTACATTTCTCTAGCACTGATGTTTACTCTTTAGATTAACAGGAATCAATTGTACTTACACTTTGCTAGCTATTGGGAATCCATAATCCTGGTTCATATATTGAGGCAAAGCACTAAGTTTTACTTGTCAAATTGTTCCTGAGGCTAAACTCTTCTGTAACCTCTGAGACAAAATGCTCTAAAATTCGACTTTATATGCTAGGCAGACCCCATGTAATTTTTATATTAAAAAGTTTTATGTGTATATATTTTTTAAAGCACTGCAACTCAGAGCTGTCTTTTCTTTCTGAATTTCACAAGTTTGGTTTTGTAAGGAATGAGGGGCTGTGTCTACTATCCACTTGGGCATATTTTATCCCACCATCCCCAGTCTGGCGACCTCTCTGCTCCGGTGCTGAGCAGTGCCAGGCTTTGGAGCCCTGTGGCTTGCTTCCTTTGAGAGTTGGTGTGCAGCAGGTTCAGATTGCCCTGGGCTCACAATTTCTTTTTAATCATTAACTCGCATAACTCTACATCACCATTCTTTTGCTTTTTAATAAGGCACAATTTATGCTAAATGGGAATGCAATTTAACTTTGCAGAAGCGGTTAACACCAGTCTATTCCCCAAGCACTTGTGCTAAAGAACTGAGTAGAGAACACGTTTCCTGTGATCCTGTGGAGCTGTTCATGTTGAGAGAGTATACATTCACACTATGGAATTTATCTTTGCTTGTATGAGGATTGGCAAAAACCTTATGTAAATAGGCAGGTTTTCTGAACCCAACCTCTGAATCTTCAGATAGATGATGACTGCACATCTGACTGCTGTGAGAAAAGCAGTCAGTCACTCCAGCTGTGCCTGTGTGGCTCAGAGTCCAGCAACTGACTTTCTCTTGGGTCTGAAGGCTCCTGGTCTCAGATGACCTGCAATAATTATCTTCTGGCCAGACTGTTTGATGTCAGATAGTGAGTGTTATGCATATGACTAAGCTTACATATCTTTAATGTATTAGGCATTACACTAGATGACTTGCACATATAATCTAATTTAACCCCACAATCTGCAACAGATGCACATCATACTTAGAAAAAATTCAAACTCCATATCAGAGACTACAAAGTCCTACATGAGCTGTCCCTTACCTATCTCAATAACCTATATTCTTACCACTCTCCCCTTTGTTTACTCCATCATCACCCATTTATTCTAAGTGCTTGCTCTGCTTTATACAAGACTTTAAGTGTTTTGTACCTTCACAATAACCTATGAAGTAAGTATTATTATCAGTCCAATGTTACAGATGAGGATGTTAATGCACAGAGAGGACACACAGCTAATGAGCTATGAGGCTGGGATTCAAATCTAGGCAGAAGGACTCCTATGAGAGATTCTTAATAGCACTACATAACATCGTGTTACTGCACAGCAGCACTCCTAAAACATGGCAAAAGCAAGGTGACCTCAAAGACCTCTACGTTTGAAGTGATAAATGCATGTGAAGACCTAAAAAACACTTGAGGGTGATGGTTGACACAGAAGTGACCATCCTTCTAGTGGTTCAGTGAATGCTGACTTCGGCAAAGGAAAGAAAGACGTGACTTTAATTTTCTTTTCCTAAATGACCATTGCCCTGTTCACAGTTCACTTTACATTTGAACATTTATATAAAAAATAGCATGAATAGCATGTCACAAAACTGGGAGATTTCTTCTCTTACCATTCCAAAAAATACCTAGCCAGTAATAATTATGATCATGAATACATTATTAATTTATTATTCAGGCTGCTTGGTGCTAGATTTATGCAATGGGTAGGATAAGCGAACATTTAGCACTTCGGCAAATCAAGTCTAGTATAAGAAAATAATAAGAAATAAAATTTTAAAAATTCATTTGAAATACAGCGAATTTCACATTAAGCATTAAGGGAGTTATCACTATGAAAAATTCTAAACCTTTTTGAATATCCACACATCTATGGTGCATGCATACGTGTGTGTGTGTGTGTGTGTGTGTGTGTGCACGCGCGCGCGTGCACGTGCGCATGTGTATGTGGGTATACATATGAGATACTATAACTTTTTAAGTGGTTATGAACTCCAAAACCTTAGCCCCACTAGGACTGTACCTCAATTAGAGAGGTTCAGGAAAGGAAAAACATGAGAGGGAATCACTGGTACAGAGTGTCATTTGTAAGTGGTGGTCATGTCCTTGATGAAATAGGATTTTGCCAATAAATTTACCTGTTTCAAGATACTGTGGGGGAAGACAATATTTTATATTATATGAATTCCTCCAAAATGGGAAGGTATTCTTGTGATACATATGACTTATAACTCACTTCATCACATTTCTCAAATATTCTACTTATGATAACATTAAACTTAGATTAAATAATGTAACAGGAGTTTCTAGATTAACATGAGTTTAAGATAGTAGTGAGAATAAATATGTTAACTTAAAGACATCTATAAAGTCTTTTCATAGGAGAAAAATCATTTATTAAATTTTCCAAGAAAATCTATTTCATACAGAGTATAATTATGACAATAGAAGTCTTCTACCATTATTAGTAAAGCTGGATTCAGAAGGTTTGGGGTACTACAGTTTGGGAAGCTGAATAAACCAATATCCTTCTTTTAGTGGTCTGCCTGAAAATCTCTCTGCTAGATTTCTGTGGACAAGGTTTTTCTGGAGAACTTGTATATTTAAAAATGTTTGTTATTTTGCGGTAACTATTGATACAAGCTCACTTTTTAAAAACTGCAAAGTAGAGGAGAATCATTTAGGATTTCAAAAAAATCCTTCAACCAGATAAATCTTGTCTTGTGTGAAATATATTTGTACCCATATTTTTATTTTAGAAAATTGAGATCACAATGTATGTTCCAATTTGTGATCATCTTTCCATACCATTAAATATTCTTCTCTACGTCATTTATATGGTTTCAGAGTATGATGCTGTGTATGTCCCATTGTTATTTAAGGTAGCACATGTTGTTGGACATTTAGTTGTTTTCCAGTTTTACTATTATAAATGTGCTTAAATAAACATTCCTACAGAAAATCATGATAGACCTCCATGCTTATTTCCTAGCAATTAATTTGTTCTATCTTGAGTTATGTATACTGCTAAGGATCTTGATCCTGAATCTTAAATTGCCCACCATAGTGTTCCATACACTCTGATCACCAGATACAACTGTTTTCTTTTTTGCCAACAGAAAACAGAATTTTGGGGACAAAGGCATACAACTTCAGCCAGAATGAAAGTTAAAGGGAGTGTAAAGAAATAAGTCTTATTAGTGACATTGATCTGCTTAGGATAAGCTGTAATAATAAAAGCTGCTCCTATTCCTCAGGTATACCCTATGTACAAAGTAGTATGTTAAAGATTTCACATATATTGTTCCATTTAATTCTCATCTCAACCTTCTAAGAGATAATTATTCCTTTTGTACAGCTAAGATTTTGAGGCACATATTAACTCACCTACTGCATGTCATACAACATTGCTTGGCAGGGATTTGAACTCTTATGTTTGGCTGGAAAATATATACTCTTATCCAATACACACATTATTTTCTTGGTCATTGCAGAAGGACTTGGGCAATGTAGACAGTTTATAGTATTGGATTTCAATTAGAGTTGTAAGTGTGAAAGGGAACACACAGAACACTAAGATACTGGGGCTACTGACATTATAGTTTTGCCAAACACAAAGTTAGAGCCAATCTTCAAAAACTTACTACTGACCCCTGTGCCTATGCAGAATGTGTGGGCTTTAAAGGCAACAGCAAATAACTCACTGTGTACTGTTACTGAGTCTACATCCCAATGTAAATTGAATACAATGCAAATGGAGGCCAAGAAGAGACACTGAAGCTTGTATCTATCTAGGTTCTGCGAGTCTTTTCCGAGGTGATGATTATGATGTGTCATTTTAATGAAAGCAGTGTTGGTTCCAGCTGGTATGTTAGTTGGGATTACTGGCAATGGGAATGAATTTTTATCACAGTTGGTTTCATTATTAAGGTTGCTGATAAATGACATTTTATGTAACTTGCTAATAAGTATATGAGTCTGGGAATTCTGCCATAAGTTTTCCTAGGTTGGAGCTAAATAAATGTTCTTTTTTTCTCCTCCATCTTTTCCCAACCCTCCATTATCACTCCCACCTCTGTCCCTGCATTACAGATTAGATTCTTTGGAGAGTGGTTTATGCTGCTCAGCTTTAATGACAAAATCCTGAGGTTGAGCACAGTAAAATAAATACCCAGCTGTAATCACACACCTTTATAAAAATCATTTAGATTGAGTGGAACCTTGGCATGTAACAAATATTTTACTCAAAGAACCCATCATGTCTCCTTATCTGCTGCTACTTGATATGATTTAAAAATATAAACCAGACACAGAAAATGAAAAATTGCATGTCTTAAACTGTTTCTGGAGACACAACCCCCAGAAGATAATTTGTGCTCATTTAGTTTTAAACTTGTTAAATTGTAACTTGAAGTGCACTATTAGTTTTGAGCATCTGCCAATTATTAAGTGCTAAGGGCCAATGTTTCACAAGTCTTTGAAATCTCCTTTGAGTTCACTTATAATTTCATATCATTCTATGGCAGCAGCCTTAGAAAGAAAAATATTAGTAAATATGAGTTTAGTATGGCCAGTTTGTCTCATGGACTAAAGCTGTGTGTGCACAAACATGCTGTAACTGATCTCTCTGTGTGTTCCTTGTCCTCTAGTGTTTTCATCAATGACAAATATATCGATTTCAGTTGATTCTTTAAAAACAGATTATATATATATATATATATATATATATATATATATATATATATATATATATAGTGTGCAGTTAAAAGGTTGTCTGCCATGTGCCTACAATAGCACTCCCCCTTCCTTCATTTTTACCTCTTGTAGATCTATGTTCTCCTCTATGGACTATGTCCTTCTCCAGTGTTAGTAGAATCCATCTACATAAATGGAGAGAGCTCATAATGTGCTCGAGGGTTACGGTGTTCTACGTGGCAATAGGACGTGGGCATGCTAGTTCAAGTCCAGCAGCTGCTGCAGCCATAAATGTTTTGGAGCTTTTCTGGGATCAGCCTTATGGACTGGCTCTCAAGACAGGAAAGTTTGTAAGAATGAGGTCTTTGTCTCTCTCATTCTTTTCTTGATCTTTGAACTTAATGCTGTGCCTGCCACTCAATATAGATTTGTAGAAGAATTAATTTTAATTTATATAAACTTATGTAATTACAATGTTATCTTTTTTATTTTTCTAATTAATTATATGCCCTAGTAGCAGGAAGTTTAATTATCTTTATTTTAATGCCTTCCCTTGAACTTCTGATTTGTTCAAGAATATCAGAAGCATGTTTAATTAGGAGTGGTGGGTAAAACATTGCTTTTAATAACAAGTATGATAAAAACAAGAGCAACTAGAGTGATTGCTTTCTGCTGACACATAATGTGTAGAGTTCTAGGAACACTGGCTCCCTCTGTGGCTGCTCAGGGCACACTGGTGCCTCATCGGGTGCCAGGATTATAACTTCTTTTATTTCATACTTTTTATCCGATTTGTTCTTTTATTTCATATTTTTAAATTCAATTTAATCCATTTGTTCTTTAAGCAAAATCATTATACCGGGGTGTCTAGATTTATAAGAATTCCATCATCAGACACACAAATAAGCCACCACGTTGCCTGAGGAGCCCAGGTCTCCAGACCTAACTCCCAGTTTCTTCTGAATGGGTTTTGTTTTTTTGCATCTATGGGAACTTTTTCTGTCAGAGAACTCCTATCAGGTCAGTCTGGTCCACATCGTGGTTTCCTTCACTTAGGTCACTGAGATCAGTCCCTCCTCTCTCTGAAGGCTTTGGGCTGCTTCTGCAAATTGACTGACTGCCATCTCTCTGTCTGCCTTGAATCTCTTTCCTCATAAAGGGAAGTGTAACATGCTCCAAGGAAACTCTCTTTGTCACAGTGAAGAAGTTTGATAATTTTAAAGTGCTTGTTTAATAAGAAGTCCATCTAATCCCTTATTTTACAGCTGCCTTGTTATAGAACGAAGAGGATATTTAAGATATTTAAGCAGGACTTCAGGGAAGATCTATATTTTTAAAATTGTCCTAAAAAGTTTATAATGCATTAGTGCACATATGTTATAAAAAGACACATATTTGGGAAGTGTATACCCTTTCTTTCAGATCTGCATCCAGTCACCTCCTCTGTATCCCTCCTTCCTTATCAGTATAGCCATTTTTAGTTATTGCTCTCTTCTTTCTTTACTCTCAGGTTCTCTGTGCCTCTTCAATTGACCCTGAGCATGAGCAATCTCATATTAACAGCTGTCTTCTTTTGTGCATTTTCTATGACTGCAACTGGATCTTAAGAACCCAAGGTCAGGGGCTTCTCCATGCTCCTTTTCTGCTTATGTTCTTGTTACTATTTCCTGCAGCCAGGAATTGTTGAATGTGTGTTAATAGCGACTGGTGGCACTTGCCATGCATTTAGGTGGAAAGAGAGGCTCCGTGAGCTACAGTGTGCTGAAAGCTTGCAGGAAGATAGATTCACAGGGAGCTTCCTCAGCATTGACTTGGGAAAACTTTTGCATTGACCTGGAAAACATCCCTTTATTTCAAGGATACAGAAGGACCATTAGCCTTGTTTATTCTGTAATCTGAGTAGTGCTTATGCATAGTTGAAATTTAGTAAGTGGGTGATAGAAGATTGTTACTCAGAAAGTATGGTCCATGGAGCAAGAACATTAGCATTACCTGGAAGCTTTTTAGAAAAGGCAACTCTTGGGCTCACCCTAGACCTATTGAATCAGCCTCTGAATTTTAGTAAGATCCCTGTTGTTTCACACGCATGCCAAAGTTGGAGAAACAGTGACCTAAATATCTTGCAGACATCCTTTTCATTACTTTGGCCACTTACACATAGTCACTGGTCCTTTTTCATGCCTGATATTTGGTGATTCATTTGTAAGCTATCTTCAAGAGAAGTGCTTTCTATGGGTCCTTTATACACAACATGTTTATTTTTCTAAGGATTCATCAGGATAAAAGGAGAAAAATGAAATGCAATATAGTTAAAATAATGTGAAAGACAATTATTGCTGCTTGTACTGTGTTTCATTCTGGAATTCAGTATGTTACTCAAAAGGTCAAAGAATATATCTAATATATTCCCTAATGTTCTGAGAATGATCATGAAACTATCCAGAAACCAATTCGAATATTATTGGCTGCCATTTAATCAAAGAAACTAAGATAAGGTGAACACTATATGTAATGGGCAGGCAAAATATTTTTTATTAAATATTCATTAGCTTTTCAAATTAACCAAATGTCTTCTTTCATGTTTTTAGCATCAATTTAACTTTTTTATTTCTATAATAATTTTTCCCAGAAAGGTGAAGTTGGGGGTTTCTCATTAACTTAGGGAAACTGATTCTAAATTCAAAGAATCTTCTACATGGTGAAGTTCATAAAGAAACAACATTATTCAATCACATTCCTAAAACATGATAATGTATTATGGAATCTGATTTCTAATAGCAAGTTGAACTTATAATTAGTATAATAAAATTAATTATGAAATATTGTTATCCTCGCAAATAATACTTATGTATTACAAGTTAAATCTATGATGTCCTATTCTCTGGAACAGTGTACTTGAATGCAAAATTTTCTAGATATATAAACTGAAGAATTATGTCTTGTAAAATACTGCTAACTCCTCCCCCTAAAGGAAAAACCCACTATTTACAGTGAGTTAATTGGAGTTCCCTGGTGGTGTAGTGGCTAAGGCTTCGGTGCTCTCAACGCTGCAGCCTGGGTTCGCTTCCCAGCCAGGGAATGACTCACATTAAAAAAAAAAATAAAAAAGAATATAGGAAAGGCTCACAATAGAATCTAAATGTAGGAAGCAAGATATTTACAGTGAGTTAATTTTTCTAGAGTCAGAATGCGCAGATCAAAAAGAATATTTTAAAAGTAGATGCCATTCTAAAAGATTCCACTTTATTTAGAGTAAATAAAGCTGAAAATAATTTCTAATACAACAGTTTGGTTGTGATAGAGACATATTATCATGAACTCAGGACAAATTCGTCCTCTCAGTGCTCTTTCAATGACCAGATAATTTCATAGTTATTGATGTTTTCCCAATGAAGTGGAGATTTATGAATATGAATTATATGTGGTTGTTTAATTGTTTGAGGAGTTTTTGCTATAGTGAATCCTAACACTGAAATAACTGAGCCCTTTAAAAAATTCATTTATTCACTCATTAATATGCTCATGCTGTGTACCAGACACTGCTATAATTAGAAACTATTGGGTCAGATGTGATATTCTACTTTCTTTAAGGACACTGGGATATAGAACCCCAAATTGTCTCCAGATATGTTGTTTCAAGAAACTCTCCTACCATCAGACTATGAGGAATCATAACTTTCAGTATTATGACTATTGAGAGTTTGACAGATAAAAACGTCCTGTCTCATTATTGCTTATATTGCTGTTAAATATTTTATATTTTTTTATTACTAATATTTCTTCTTTTGTGAAGAAATTTGTTGTTTTGCTTTGCTATTTTTGGAGTAAAATCATATATTAGTAAAATAATTATTTTTTAATTTGTTATAATTATTTTTCCTAATTTGTAATTGTTTTCACTATTTATGTTTATTATAATTTTAATAAGATTTTAACATTTTTATGTTTATATATACATATATGACAAAACACATATTAATTTATTGTTTCTCTCTCTGAAATAAAAAGGAAATGCTGTAGGCTAAGTATTTGCTCCCAGGCAGAAGCTGATGCCATGTACTTGGTCAAATCCCTTTCTCCTATCTTTAACTAAAAGGCAGGGAAATATACCTATCTCCAACTCCCAATTGCTTAGATGGCATTTTTTTTTTTTTCACTGTGGCTCTGCTGAATTGAGGGGGCATCTTCTCTTACCCTGCTGCCTGATACTCTGAACCCGTGGACTGTGTGAAAACCAGCTGTCTTGGCCTCTGCCTACACCTACAGAATATTCCTTGGAAGATCCTCCTGGGTGGGGTGAAGGTAGCATTGCATTGCATCTTTCTTATCTACACTTTCTTAATGTTACCTATGAAGACATTAGTCTCTGAACAATTGTGTTAAGGAGGTAAGGATAATTCATTTTTTACCACCTTAACAATGGTGTCAATGCCATTGATGGACATTGCAATTTTTATAATTTATTTAGATCCTAGGTTTCTGAGACAGTTGGGGCAGTACTAAAATATCCTATACTTTTCTTAAGGGTTGTAGACACTAAGCAAATAATTTAACAAATAATATTCACTATGATAGATATACGTTTTGCAAAAGAGAGATATAGGGTACTACGAGAATATTGAATAGTGGGGATTAATTCTGAGCTTTAATTCCCATGATTGCTTACCTTATTGGCCTCTGACCTCTAATTATGCAATATGCCTTAATAAACATCTAAGAAGTGCAGACATTTTTTAGTGTGATTATCATAATGATTTCAATATATGAAAGTTTTGCTGGGCTTGAGATTTAAATACGTTTGATTACAATTAATTATCTCCCTGTTCTCATCATCTATGCAAAGTATTATTTTCCCTAAATATTTTCAAATAATTTGTTTTAATGAAACCAATAGTAAAATAGGAAAACAATGAGGGACTACTAAAAGACAGCTGAAAAGAGAATGTCTTGACATAACACAACCAACCCATATAGATCAATAACTTCAAAGATATGGGGTAAATGTGATACGTGAGAATTTTAGTTGGTATTTGAGGTAGCTAGAATGGCAAGAGCATTTTTACCACTATGTTCCCTTCGATTACATACAATGCACATATTTTTGCTATTCCACTCCTACTTATATATTGTTAATAGTTAAAGTATCAAATACTTGCAGTTAGTTGCTTTTCCCATTTTATACTTTTAAGCACTGTTGTTGAGTCTATTTCCTGTCTCTATAAATGACCAATTTTAAGTCTGTGTACTGATCATCATTTTAGGAGACATATTGCTTTATTAGTTGAACATGAATATAAAATAATACAATACTTTTCATGATACCCTAGTGCTAGACTTGAACAAAAACAGTAGAAACTCAGTAAGTATTATGAATAGGTGACCAAATATTTTTCATGTCTCCCCTTCCAATTTAAAGTATATACCAATAAATATAGGCTAATGTAAATGCAACAGATAATTAATGTTTTATTTGTCATGTTTGTTTGTTTTTTGACAGATCTGCCTCAGATTTATTATTTTGTACAAATAGCACAGGAGGGCCAGCCCCGTGCAGACAGCAGCCCAGGTCGGCAGACAGAAGCCTATCTACTCTGGAGCCTTTGTGTGAGCCTGGGCACCTTTAGGCGCCTAAGCCTGAGCTGGAGGCAGAACTGCTGCTTCAGCCACTGCTGGGGTCAGGGCTCTGGTTCGAACGTTGGCCTTGGATTTTGGCCGGCAGAGCCTGAGACCTTTGGCAATGTCAACTTGAGCACTTTTCCGAAGCTTGGAGTGGGCAATGTAGGCAAATCAACTGAGCTTGTGGTTTCCACTCTTTGGGATCTTGGACTTCACCTACTTGGCCTTTACGAGAGCTTTGATAGCCTCAGCCTGAGCCCTCATGGCCTTGGCATTGTTGGCCTGCATCTTCTTCAGGCCCTTCTTGTTGTGCTTCTCGACAAAATGCATATTCCTGAGGAACTTGGGGTTCACCCTCTTATGTGATTCATATCTTTGTGATTGGGATTTTTTTATGCTGTTTTTGTGCTGTTTTGGGGACTGGTTATGCGTGGTGTGGTTCTTGGACTTGTCTATGTCTGCACTGATGCTCGTGGCTCCCCTTTAATATTTTGCTTATTGGAAAAAACTGATGCTACACTTTAAAAGTGTTATTTGCAACATTGATTCAAATTTAGAGTAGATGTGAAATAGTCATATGGATTGACAAGTAGCTCCAAGACCATAAATAAAGCATAAAAATAAAGTGACAATGAAGCAAAATTTATAGGTGTTTAGGGGTGTGCAATAGAGGGTGATATTAGTGCTGATCATTTTTAAAATTAATTATTTATTAATGATTCAAAAATAATCTGTGAATAGCACATTGGGGAACTTTATAGTCCATGTTAAATTGGAATTTAGGTGTTGCAAGCCACAGAAACTAAGAAATATAATTGACCTAAATAACATCATAAATATAAAGAATTTTATTATTATCAGTGCAAAGATGTATTTTGAAAACCACAGAAAAATACAACATTTATAGAAACAAAATGCTGAAAATGATCAATAAATTGTTGGGAGACAGGTAGCATTTAATACTTTTAAAATGAGGGCAGAGTGTTTTTCCATGGTAACTTATCCCTATTGCCCTCTTTGTCTTCCACGCCACCTTGGCAGCATGGATGCTTGTCTCAAACTGTCCCCTTATCATCTATCTGACTATATTTTTCTTAACAACTAGCTAATCACAAATGAAAAGGAGTTAACATGTTAAAAATATTTGACTGTAGGCCTTCATAGCACAAACGTTAAGGGTACAAACTCTGGAGTCAAATTGTATGTTTCATTTATAGCTCCACCACTAGCTATGCAATCTGGGCTAGGCTTCTTAATCTCTGTGACTCAGGTTCCTCATATTTACAATGACATACTCATAATGTCTGTTGTGAAAATATGGGAAGTGCCTGACACATAGAAATACTGCATGTATTAGCTACTAATGTTGCTACTCTTAATTTCTTCATTATTTTATGTATGTCTTATTGCTAGAGATTGAGCAACTGTGGAGCAAATTCAACGCTAAATAACACATAATATGTATAAACCTTTATCTGGAATACCTGCAATCTGTGAGATAACAGCAAAAATATGATAAAGATGAATCAAATTTAATATCATTTATTTAGATATCAGACTCCTTTTGTTATCATAAGTAAAACTGAAAGTTTTCATGAAGTGGCTGAAACAATGCCAGTGGAATGAAAGGTATTATTTCTTCTCCTTGTGATATTAATGAGGATAGTTTCCTTTCTTTGGTCGTCCAGGATTTAAAAGATATTGATAGTCTAAAGATGGAGAACTAATACTGATTTAAAAAATAGATTATGAATTTATACAGATAACTTTTTAAGGGATGAGGACTGAGAAACACCAGAACAAGCTAGGCTGTCTGCCTCACGCAGATGTTGTAGCAGAATTGTTTAGCTGAAGTTTCAATGTAATATCAGAAATAAAATAAACAAGACCTGATTATCAAGAACAACTTCCTGACTGCAATAATTATTTGGTGTTGGGACTCTTCTTAAGGAAATTGGGACAGTTCTGAAACCTGAACCAATTAAAAGTAGAAGAATCTTCCCTCTCCACCCAAACAGAACACAAACAGAGCAGTAACTG
Source organism: Lyroderma lyra (assembly GCA_004026885.1). Classification (NCBI taxonomy): domain Eukaryota; kingdom Metazoa; phylum Chordata; class Mammalia; order Chiroptera; family Megadermatidae; genus Lyroderma; species Lyroderma lyra. The sequence continues at coordinate 19,192 of PVJL010001433.1, forward strand.
CAAGTGAGGCCTCAACCTCTCTCTCTCTCTCTCTCTTTCTCTCTCTCTCTCTCTGTGTGTATGTGTGGGTGTACACACCCACACATACACACACATATATATATGCATAGAAATTATATATATAATTTCTCTCCCCCCCTTTCCCTATATATGAGTATACACACACACACACATATATATAATCTCTCTCTGTATGTGTGTATATATGTGTGTATGTATGTGTGCATGAGTGTGTGTATAGAAACACACACACACAGAGATTGAGGCCTCACTTGCAGTCATTGATATATATATAATTTCTCTTTCTTCCCTCCATGAGGAATGGAGGAATAGTAACAAACATTTACCATGAAGTTGGAAAAGTGGGTGGACTTTTCACATTTTTGGTTTACATCAATAGTAATTTAGCAAGCAAGAAAAGACACAACAAGAAATGAAGTGCCTGGCCCAATCAGTGTGGCAGAAATTTGAGTTTTAGTCATTGTCTCTTTATTTTAGTCCGCAGATGCTATTTCAAAAAAATTGAGAGGAATTGATGTTTATGTAAATTCTATAAAATGATAGAAATTATAATGAAAAAATGTTCAAAATATCATTCCAGGATAATTTTCCTCAAAAATGCTTTCAGAATGGTATTCTCTTGTGCAAATAATTACTTTCTTCTTTTATTATAATAATTCTTCAATTTTAGTTGGACTGCCCAGCGAAAGGCTGGGTTTTCCAGCCTCCTTCAATATTAGGTACAGCTATATAGTTATGCTCTGAACCTCCCTGTGTTCTCTGCTAGCTAATTGGAATGAAGTCAAGTGGTTGAGGATGGGAGCAACCATCTTATACCGAATTGGAAACCATATTTTGAAGCCGATAAGAGCAAAAAGACAGAGGAAAGCTGGTCTGTTGGATAATTTGTGGAGAATTACCATACTATCTTGTATCAGAGAAAAAAATAAACATATTTTTAGCTTGTCATCTCATTTACATTAGTCAAAATGATATTTATAACATACCTCTCTAAAATCCAACAAAGTCAGTTCTCGCCACTTATCTAGAATGGTTACCAAATTAAATGAAATGGTCCCTTTAAAATACTCAGTATCATGTCTAACATATTATTCACTCAAGAAATGGTGCTATGTTTTTTATTATTTTTTAATAATGGAGGCTTTTGTGCTAAATCTTCAATATCTCCCTCTCTTGATGTTCCACACAATTACTCTAACTACTCAACTTTGAGTCAGTCCAACCAGGTGCATAGATGGCACTCACGATGTAGAAGAAATCCTCTAATTATGGAGACTGAACCAGATCTCCATGGTCCCCAGGCTTAGCTGAGTTTTCCAGGCAGTTGTGTTATACGCCAATATCTTTATATGGTCCTGGATTTCCTTTCATTTCACTCAGCAGTACTTCAATGAGTGATCACCCTGCTCAAGCCACTTACATCAATGCTCCATCCCCCAATGGTGAGCATGAAATATGTTCTGATAAAGCCCTCAACTCTCCACCCCTATTCTCAAATGTACATAAATCTAAATTTGCTCTTCAACTTTCAGAGAAAGAGGTGACCCTCTTTTTGAACATTTGATAATTCCCTGTTTCCTTCAGGACCTGCTTCTTCATTGATTTTATCGTTACCATATATTTTCCTTTTTTTTTTCCCTTTTATATGTGTCTTTTCACATATGCAGAAAAGCATAGGCTCAATTTTTTCCTGACTCGTTTAATCCTTGTCTTTTCTTTTATTTCCTCTTCTGTACTTACCACTTTATCTCTCTCTTCTCTAGACTCAAGCTGTCTCTACATCATTGTGTCCAATTCATTCTTTAATCTCCTGAGCCCTGGTTTCTGCTTTCACCAGTCTAATGACGCTATTCTAGCAAAGGTCATAAATGGCACACTAATTCACAAATGAACTGATTCTTTTTAAGACCTCTATGCAGCATACAAATTGAGAATTCTTTTACTGAAAACATCTTTTCTTTGGATACCCAAAGCATCATTTGTTTCTGTTTTACTTTTGTTTTCCCCCGCTTCAGCTTCACATTCATCTCAGAGTCTTTTAACTCCTCCTTCCCTGTGTACCTTTTAAATGCTGATATTCTCTTAGTCACTGTCTTTGGTCATCTTCCTCTTCATTCCTTGTTTGTTTCTCTTCTAATGCCATGTGTTGCCTTTTATTGATATCCATGACAATTCCTTTAAATATCACTTTTACCTTCATGCCTACTTTGGAAAATGTGGCAGATTGACTCCCTGAACACCATTTCAGTCCCCTGTAAGAGGGTCTATTTAGAAGTTGAAAAGCTAAAATCTGTATTTCCCAAGTACTCCTGCAACCTTTGGTATTCGCACTAGCTTTTGTTAAGCCACTGAATCATGTGAGAGTTGCAGAGTAGATGTGAGGTAGAGTTGGCATGGATCTTCTGCCAAGCAAATTGCTGTGCCTTTGATTTTCCTAGAAAGGTCCTCATAACTGATCCCCAACTTCATGCATGTCCAGAGGCAGGGCAAATGACATATATTTTGAAAGGATGAATTTCATAAGATTTGGTATGGTTCTGATTCTGCCAGCTGTGTTGGCAGCTATCTGATTCTATTTTTATTGATCTTTGCAGATGTAGCAACTCCATTGGTGAGCCAGATTTTAGGTGTCATCGAGGGTGTTGTTTCTGGAAGGTTAGGCTATAGGTTCTCCACATCTACCCTAATTCTGAATGTGCTCCATAACATTTAATAGATCTCTTTGTGATTACCCTGGCCAACACAGATTTATGGACTACATCTGAGAACTTCGACTAGTTTAACTCCTAAAGTGTTATCTATTGTCCAGTCTTCTTCTTTAAACTCTACATGCCTTAAGCTGACTACTAGGTAACTCACCTTAGTAAAACTGCAAGGTGGCAAACTCAACTGGTTGAAAACTAAGCTCATTGTCTTTTCCCCATGAACCTATTCTTGTTTTTGAACCATCAAACTTTGTTAATGATACCATAGTCCACATAGTAACTCAAGGTACAAGCCAAGGGGCCATCTCTCTCTCTCTCTCTTACTTTCTACTTCCAACTTTTCACTGTCTAGGAGAATCTATCTTATCAACACCTCTCATATCCAATTCCTTCCTTTCTCTTCATTATTTCTTTACTTCAAACTTTTATCTATTTTGGCCTGGATTAAAGCCATAACTGTCCAAGTTCCTCTTCCTCCATTCTTGATTTAAACCATCTAACCACCTCAATTTACAGTTCCTAAGACACAAATTTGTATTACTGTATTACTTGCAAGCTTTCTCATTGTCTACAAGACAGAGTACTCATCACTAGTATGGTACGTAATCAATGACACCCTTGAGCCAGTCCATTCCAGTCTCTCCAGTCTAATCCCTGACTGCATATTTCAAATCCTATCAATTCTGAACTGCCCACAGTATCCGGAACACACCAGGATTGTCATGCCTCTGGATCTTTTCTTCCTTTGTGTTTTCTCTATCCGTTACTGTGACTGAGGTGAGAAGTGAACCTTTAAGGGTTTTGTCATATATTGCCAAATCAACCTCCTTAACAAATAGGCATGGAGTTGACATTCTTTTTGATGTGTGGATGGGAAAAGAAATGATCCTTTCCTCAAGTAGATTCAAGAATTATATTATTTATTTTAGGGATTTGGGAAGTTTAAGTTGCTTTTTCAAGGTTGCCCAGCATAGAATAGCAGGCCAGGTCTCAAATTCAGATCTCCTTATGTAAACCCAGTGCTCCTTTTTTTGCTATAACTGGAATGCAAGTGCTCTTAAGACAAGGGGATGAGAGGGAACTGGAAAATAAATGAGAAGAAGGTAGGAGTCTTGAACCTCTCTGGCATAAATACTTCCATATCTCTCATACATTAGCTTTCCTAACAGCCTCTCCCAATAACAAGTTGAAAATTTTCTTTCTTTTTTTTTTTTTTTTTTTTGCTTTTTGGTATGTGGGTAGCTTCCCTGACTGGGAATCGAAACCAGGCCGCAGCACTGACAGCGCCAGCACTGAAGCCTTAAGCCACTACACCATCAGGGAACTCCCCTGAAAAATTTCTATCATTCAACTTCGGGGGTACTACAGGGTTTTGAAAAATCTTCAGTTATTCTTTTAAAATATTCAGATAGGCTCTTACTATTTACCACAAATCAGAAAACTGTGACCATTTCCAAATTGAAATAAAAGAATTACTACCTAAAGTATGTTTTATCTTTAAATTTTTTTACCATGTGATATTTTAATTCAAGGATAGATAGACAAATGTCTAGTATATATTTTTTTGAAGTGGTAGATAAATTGAGGGAGAAGTAAAAAATTTGGTCAAGGTTATAGAGGTGTAGTGGACAGTAAAATCACTCTTCCTCTTGAATACTTGCTATTTTCCTGGATTTTTAAAAAATGAAACCAACAGCTTCACATCAGCTACTGATCAGGTACCAGATGGCAAAACCTTTCAGTCACTACCACCTAGGGCTATATTCAAACCAATGAAAGGCCTGTATCTCATTATCGGTCTCTTGAGCTCTCCATTCTCCCACGTGGTACTGTCTTTTTCAAGTAGAAAAGTGACATTATTTTTAAAACTGCCCTTGTTTTAGATAACCAAAAAATTCTGATAATTTAAACAGGTTTGTCCTTTAGTTTTTCAATTTTGCGTGACATTAAACTTGCAATGAATATCACTGCAAAAGAAATTTATAAAATGAAACCAAATCAAAGTAAACTATATGATAACATCCAGGAATTCTTCTTCATGTCAAGAATTATAGGAGTTTTAATAAAGTTTCCAGGTTTAGGAAATAAAAACACAGAAGGCCCAGTTAAATTTGAATTTCAAAAAAATAAATATTTATATTTTTTAGTATACATATGGCCCAAACGTTGAGTGAAACATAATTCATTGTTTATCTGAAATTCACTTAACTAGAATCCTGTATTTTATCTGGAAACCCTATGAATAGAGAATGAACATTTCAAATTATTTTGTATAACTGAAAACACAAGACATGAAAGTCGCTCACAAAATGTGTTATGAAGTCCACCAAAGGCACTTTATGTTCTGTGGGAGACAATCATGTCTTAAAACCATTATTAAAATACCGGACGTCTAGGAAGAATAAAAGAGGGAAAATGACTACTGTTTTGGCATGAAAATAAAATTGTTTTGCTAGCATGAAAAGGCATGTGGCAAAATAAGAGGTATTATGGATATTTTAGTCCTTTTTATAGAAATGGAACCCAAGAAATTGTTCAGAAATTGCTTTCCATATTTTTTAAATAAGAAAAACATGCTGTTCCTAGTTGGAAAACTACAGGGCAAGTTTTAGGTTTAGCAACATTATTCACTGAATAACAAATTCAGAATTGCTGCATGCATTGCTCCATTATTCTCTCTGTCAGATAATCTGTGAAGTTAGAAGTGCAACTCCTGCCACGAGTATGATGCAGTGTTGTTTATAATTAAAAGGTAGCACACAGGTAAGAAGGAAAATATGAAAACATCTGCCTAGGTGCAGATTTCACATTTTTTTCTTTTATCTTATTTCAAGAGCAATGAAAGAAATGTAACATCCAATAATTTATCTTTCTAAGACGTATACATGTGAACTCAAATCACATAGCCGTGGTAACAAGGACATTAATGGTAAATACAAAGAGCACATTAGAATCCATTTTGGGTTTATGTTCTTATCTTGATCCATGGAGATTTATATATCTAGTATCCTTTAACATTGATGAACATAAATCTCAGGCACTGAGGGAAGAGTACAGATCCTGTAGCTCAAGATATCCCTACTGCTAAGGGTTAGCGTTCTGAAAATCAACAAAAACAAAGAAATGAAAAGTCCAGGGAGCTGACATCATGCTCTTAACTCATGATGTTGTAATACAGATAGGAAAAGATTTTTGAATTGTAAGCTATGCATTCTGATATTAATTGTAATGTGAGTAATGATCTTGTGTATTATGCTATAACCATAGTTGGTATTTTAACATAGCTATTACTTCAAAAGTGAAGCTATTTTATTGTACTTTCCACTTATTTTTTTTTAATGTTGAAGGGAATAAATCTATCTTGAGTATGCTACTAACCATTTTATCTTCTGAAAATTCGGCACATTTGAATACTATATTTCCCCCCAAATAACATAAATACTTGGTGACACAAAATGTCCTCATAAACCAAAAATATTGGAGAGAAAAAATATGATTTTATGTGATAAAGTTTTATTTTGTAGACACCTATCTATCTTTATTGATTTCTAAATTCTTATTTTAAGCAACTTGGTAGTGGGTCTTATTTTATGATTTAAAAAAAATTAGAATTAGCCTGTAAATTCATGCTAATCTTAAATGTTCGTATTAAAAATGAGGTATTTTGTTCCCAGAAAAGTGTATTCTTTTGGAATGCAATGTTCTTTCTGGTGGCAAGCTTGCTTTGTGTCACAGAGCTGAAGATGAACCAAAGCTGAATGATCAGTGGCATATGGACGAGACCTAGAGGACCCGCGGTGGCATGAGTTTTATGCACACTTCAAAATCATGAAAAGTAGTTATTGGGAAAATGTCATGTACTCGCAGCTCACTCTATACGCTGCTTCTAATCTTATTTGTACAAGTACAGGCAAACATCTACTAACAACAGAGATTATCTCTTTCCCTTTGTTACAATTTAGTATTGATCGCTGTGCAGGAAGGTTGACATGAATCCCAGAATGGGTTTAATTACAAGTATACATTAAAAAAAGTAATTGGCAGAGTAAGGAGGAGATTAGTTAGCAGGTTTCTTTTTTCCAGAACAACAATATTCAACTTGAGCAGCAGTGGTAATTAACAAAGAAAAATATATATATATTAGAGTCCCCAGTCCAATTTAAAATTCATTTATCTCTTTCTCCTTCAGCCAATTCCCACAAAAGCATTTCAATGCCATCTCCATTATGGTACACAAATCACCAGTGACTCAATAAATGCCAAACTGGAAGATTAAAGTGGGATGAAACACGGAAGAGAGTCTGCAGTACGAGAAGGCTGCCTCCCAAAACTTATCCAAGTGTGATGTGATAGAAAACATAACTCTACATGTCAACATTTTTGCATTTTTGGCACTCTTCAAGAGGACTGAAAATTTAGCTTAGTTTATCTTCTCTACTAGTGGTTTTTATATTATAAATAGAACAAAACTCTGAAACATATTTTTGTACTTTTTTTTTTTGTTTTTTTTTGTATTTGCTTTTTCTCTTCAGCTGACTGGGTTTACACTATCTCATTTTGTTCTGGGAACCTAAATTGGTTTCTCAGGTCATGCTGTTATTAATATGATTTTTAAAAAATAATTGAATTTAACATAGAGGTTGGTTGAGAAAACAGGCAAAATGAAAAGGATAAGTCTTGGTGTGAAAACATCAGAAAGTAAATGGTACACGTGGTGTTTTCAAAATGTTTAAGACATGTTGGACTTATTGATGGTACAATGTAACAGAAGCAGTGCTGGCCAGGGCATTGCTCCTCGTGGCGGATGAATGGTTCATTAGAAACTTTGCAAGAAACATTTCAATAGGATTTATTTAGTTTTGGCCTCTTCTAAGATCAGTGTTTTCTTCCCAGTTTACAATTATTTTCTTTGATAAATCAATATAATACTTACTATAAAGTTAATAATAAACTTCTACCTTTTGATTACTAAGTTTCCCTCCTTCTGCCATTTTATTTCTTATTGCTTTATGTGAAAGGTATTTTTCTACAAGTTAAACAAGTCTTAAATAATCTCATTTAGGGTAAATAAAAGTGATTAAAATCTCCAATGTATAAAACTCATTTCTGTAATCTGATAAAGATGAAGATTGGTCTTTTAATTAACCATTAACTATCAGCCCTGCCACTATCCCAAAAGTATAGTAGGTACTTAGTAAATACTAATGATTGCCAACTGATAAAAATGCCAGAGTACTGCTTTAAAATTTTACCTGTGTTGACATAATTATATAGGAAACAGTGAACAATAAAATTATCTAGACAGTTTTGCTTTTATATATATTTTATAGTATATATATTTTATACTTGTTTTTGAAAAATATATGTAAATAAATGTAAAGAAAAACAAGCAATGATATAATGTTTTTGGTAAAAACTAAAAATAATCATTTATTTTTAAATCCTAAAAGTCACTTTTTTCATTTATACATACGAGCATGATTGACAGACTTTGATTTAAAAAACTACAATTGTAAAGGTGTTGCATTTTAATGTGCATTGATATAAAAGGAACTGAATCACATCAACCTGTGTGACTCACATCAGTGAGATGTCAGTCTTTCCGTCTGAGCACTAAATGTCATAATGCAACACAATTAAAGCACAGAGCTACTGTCTGATTAAAAATAGAAAGGATTTTTAACACGAAGTTTCCCCCGAGGCAGACTTGTATTCACTTGATAGAAGAAAATGTAAAAAATATTTTATGCTTCTTTACATCATAGGAAAAGTAAATTACAGAGGAGCAGTTTTAGTACCAGTCTGCATTAGAACTGCTGTGATGATGGAGTGCATGCTTAAATTAAAAAAGTATACTCTGTAGTGTAATGCCATTTTGTACACATGATAATTGAAATACATTTTCTAAAATTAAAACCTGCTAAAGTGAAAATGGACATACTATTCTTAGCTGGTTGTGTAACAGTTAAAAAGGTTTAAAAGCCTATCAAGAGAATTTCTGTTATATCAAATGGCTAGGACTTCCGAAATTGATTGGAACAATGAAATTTTGAAACACAACTAAAGAACAAATGATTTAATCTGATTCTCAGCACTGGTGTATTAACAGCTCAACAGGGTTTGCATTGACAAAAGTCTGCAACACCAGCTATCAGTAATATTTTTTGTAACTATCTCAGGCAATTACTTTGAAGCTAAAAAAGTGAAGTAATATTTGCAGCTTGTCTTTCATAAGACTAACAGAAAAGTCAAGATCATTTTAAATAAACTAAATGATAGAAATGTAACTGTTATAAATCTGACATAAAATGCCTACATTAAAAACAATAAAAAATAGTTAAAAAACCCAAACAAATGAGAAAACCAACCAAACAAAATAACTTTAAGTCATTTAAAAAGTACTCCCCTCTAGAACATTTTTAAAAAATTGTTTTATAGGCTCCTCATAAAAATGGACAACTTAGGTAGTGCTGAGTTAGGTCTTAAACTGCCAATAATCAAAAATACTTTAAAGATAGTCAAGGCATTTTTCAAAATTGGAAATTTTGCATTGCAACTTCATGTTCAAGAAGATATTTTTACAATAGTTAAGTATGTATTGTCATTTTCTCTAAGATGTAAAGATTAAAAATTTAAGGGGAATTTTTTTTTCCCTGAATGCCTGTGGACAATATATTAGAGGGAAAGATTCTTATGATATATAGAAATGTCATCAACGTTTTTGAAAAAGATGAATTTCACTGCTCTAAATATTGTTATGTTTGACTAGAAATACATCCTTATTATGATTAGAATAATTGTGGTCTTTATGTAAAATTTCTCAATGTAAGTTTCACAAATATGCCAATAATATATCCAATAATGAGTTTCTAAAATTTATAAATAACTCATGTAACTTAACATCAGAAAAATCTATCAATACAATTAACAAATTGGCAGAGGACCTGAACAGAGATTTCTCAAAAGGGGACACACAGATGGCCAATACACATGAAAAGATGCTCAACATTACTAATCATCAGGAAAATCAAATGAAAACCACAATAAGATATCATCTCACTTCTGTCAGAATGGCTATCATCAATAAATCAACAAACAACAAATGTTGGCAAGGATGAGGAGAAAAGGGAACCCTTGTGCACTTTTGCTGGGACTACATTGGTGCAGCAACTATGCAGCAGGAAAACAGTATGAGTTTCCTCTGAAAATTAAAAATAGAAGCATTATATCACCTAGTATTTCCATGTCTGGTATTTACCCATAGAAATCCAAAACACTAATTCAAAAAGATATATGCACTTCTGTTTTCATTGCAACATTATTTACGACAGTCAGGGTATGAAAGCAACCTAAGTGCCCATCAGTATTAGATAAAGAAGTGGTACACATATACAATGGAATATTTCTCTGCCATAAAAAAAGAATAAAATTTTACCATTTGTGACAACATGGATGAGCCTGGAAGGTATTACACTAAGTGAAATAAGTCAAATAGAGAAATAAAAATACTATATGATCTCACTCATATGTGGAATCTAAAGAACAAAATAAATGAACAAACAAAACAGAAACAGACTCATACATACAGAGAACAAACTGATGGTTGTCGGATGAGAGGTGGGTTGGGAGGCTGGGTGAAAAAGGTGAAGGGTTAAAAAAAAGGTGAAGGGATTATAGAGCATACTCATAAATTGGTAGTTACAAAATAGTTTTGGAAATGTAAATAAAACATAGAGAATACAGTCAATAATATTGAAATAATTATGTATAGTGCCAAATGGGTACTAGATTCATCAGAGGAATCACTTCGTATATTATATAAACGTCTAACCACTAGGCTGTATACCTGAAACTAATATAAATAGTATTTAATGTCAATTGTAATTTTAAAAAGTTTTAAAGGGGAATAAGAGGTTCAAAATTTCAGGTATAAAGCAGTAAGTCATGGGGATATAATGTATAGCATACGGAATATAGTGAATTGTAATAACATTGTACAGTGTTATATGGTTACTAGATTAATCATGGTGATCACATGCACATACATATCTACTTTTAGTTTCAGGGGAAGGTGAAATGGTCAATCCTTTCAGTATACACACGAATCTCTTAGCATCCTTTATGTTTTATCTGAATAACATGTGCTGAGTTCTTAATGCAGTTTGAGGAGGAGTGAGCTCAGTTCACACCTTGCTTTCTTATCAGTCTTAGTAAAGGAAAGGGCTCTTTGTGGGAAGGAAAATAGATGAGCTGTCTTGGATTTACCTCATGCAATGAAGTACAGTGATCTATTTATTTTCTTTTAGTATGTATAGTTCTTTTGGGGAGATACTTAAAATTTGGTGAATGTTATACTGTCAGCTTCTCTTTAATACATTTTTACCACTTGCCTTCTATTTTTATAGTTAGGAATGTACTTGTAAGAGAATACTGTAAAATTTGTTCATCTTGTGTTTAATTGACAAGTCTCAAACTCAGGAATCTACAACAGTTAATTAAAACTAACAGAACATATTGGGAAAATAATATGCTAACTATATGAAGGTGAGGTTGCTATATGAGATACAATAATTGTCATTGAGTGGAAGTGTCAAACACAACCATATCAACTGAACTGCTATTTTTGACTTTATTTTTATCCTAGGCAATCTGATTTTTCTGTCTTATCTGTAGCAGTTTTATTTTGCTGCATCTCTAATGTAATGAAGACACTGATCACTTTATCTAGTTAACAGAGTTTTGGAGCTATTAAGCATAAGTATGTATTGGTCAGAGGACAATAAAAATATTAAGTACATATTTGAAGACAGTATTTCCATTAGCAAAATGTATTTATTGGGTACAGTGTGTCACTTCAGATAAAGAAAACCTTAGCTGCATAGTTCTTCCCTTAGTACTTTGAGAATATTCCAGTGTTGGAATAAATAAAGACTTACTGAGGCATGCAAAAAAGAGGGAATTCTTGATGGCCTTCACAGATAACTTGATACTTCAGAATGGAGCAATTATTACATTATTTTAGTAGAAATATAAAAAAAAAACACTCCAGTTTTAAAACAATTATTAAATTGTTTAAAAATGAATAAAAATAGTAAATGCACAATTGAAAAGTAATGATGTCTTTTTAATTATTTAAGATTTGATAATAACTAAAATATAGTTTTTAGAGCCTTTTGATGTCTAAAAGGGCAGATATAAAACTGTAATAACTCTTCCTGTTTTTTAAGTATATTCTTCAAAGTCCATCAGTGATACATCATTATTGAGTAGATGAAATGACTGTGCCTTAAATGAATGGCAGGTTTTTGCCCAGGAATAACTTCAGAGTCAAACTAACTTGATAAAAAAAATGGAAAACATCACATTTTGAAACATGACAGAAAAATAATTACATTGTGATAGTAGTAATTTAGCTAACATTTTAGTCTTTAAAAGGCTCTCCACCTATTTCTTTATTCAGTAAGAAAATGGTGCCCATTTGTGCTGACTGGATAGAGAAAATTATTGGTGACTGTGTCTGGAATTATTGATTATGCTTAGGCATAGTGAGAGTTGTTAAAAGGAGACTGAATCAGGGGAATTGAGCTGAATTTTCTCCCCTGGTGGTTCTGCACTTTTCTTTCCTAACCATCTCCTTTCCCTCCCATGCAGAATCTTCAAGATCATAGGTATGCACTGAACTCAAGAATGTTCCTGAAAAGGCCTTTATAATAATTTGTGATAATGAGGCAAGGAAAGTAGAACATAAGCTGTATTTATCAATCCAATAATATGCATTTGCATTGATGTGAGAGAAAGAAATGGAACTTGGGGTTGGTGCCAAGATTGTATGAGTGCGTGTTTAAAAGTTTGGCTTCATTCTTTAGCTACCAGTGGGAGTAACAGCACAACTATCAAGGCTCCTCTTCTACAACTCTGCTTCCATTTTAGGGGATTGTCTTCATCCTCATCTTCAATAGACTGTACAATTATTTCAAGACTTTTTTTTTCTCTTTGTTCCCTTCCCTTCTGTTTTTTTCATGGGTTTCAAACCCAGTTCATATCTGTTGATTACTGGACGTAGCTCCTGGGATGACTAACTTGGCAAATTTAGTAAATTTGTTCCAATTATCTATATGGTATTTATTAACTTGATGAAATTTCCAATCGTGACAGCATATATGAAATGTTAGCCCACAGAACAGGAACTCTCCTCTTCAGTAATCAGATGATATGAGACAGCTAGTTCATGCATTTGCAAAAAAAAAAAAAAACGTTCAGGAAGCCTTAAGAGTAAGAAGGCGTTCTAATCATTACTGGGGAAAGGAAGACTATTTCATTTTTAAAGGAGCTTAAGTAGAAAGATTTGTGGAGCTAATATAAGGCAAGGTAACAAGCCATACTTTAAACATGTCAAGCATTATATAAACTCTAAACACACTTTCTAATACTAAGAAATGCAGATGCCATTAAAAGTTTGTCAAATAGCCATTGCAAGATTTAGAGAAGACCCACTTGGGAGTGACTTTCATCTACCAAAAGTCTGTAGGGATTTTTGTCAAATGCTTTTAAGGAAACAAGTACTTTCTTCTGAACTTGAATGTGCCTGCTGGCTAATTCAGGCTCAATAGACATTTTTTATTTTTTATTTGGGTGTGTGTGAAACACTGCAAAGTAGCTGGATAAAATTCCACATTGTCTGGAAGGTAATGAGTCTGTGCTGGATCAAATCTTGTCAGGTTCAGATTAGAAGTGACCCTATCTTTAGGGTCACATTTTTCAGTCCTCACACCACTCTGCAAGCTTCAGTGTGCATGAAATTATAAAACATGGGAGCATGTGAAAATATCTCCTGGGTTGTTTTTGTGGCAAGAAAGCCCAGAGAAACAAAATAATTTTCAGCCCTTTGAGTTTTATTACTTTCTGAAGAAAGAAAATTTGGTTAGGGTCAGTTTTCAAGTTTAACAGTTCATCAGCTCATAATTGCACTCATTATTACTACAGCCAGTTTTATATTGGAGTTTGATTAATAACGATATGCACTTCAGTAACGCTTTCCATTAAGTGGCACTAATTACTCTGTAACTGCTGTTCAACAACCAAGCAAGTGTAACTACAATGTCATTTTTATGGAGCCAGATTTGCTCATAATGGTACTTTGAGGATGCTAATGTAGGAGTGAAGGAACTGAGAGTGTGGTGCCGAAGTTACTATTACTTAAATCCTACAGACATTAAACCATGGCATTCTGAAGTCCTTAATGGCAGGAGAAGCTTTTCATATAAACTCAGTGAACTTTGGAATCTAATAAGTAAACATTATCTGCTTGAAATTACTTTGGAGACTAAGAACCTCAGTTATTAAATACAAGATCATAGGATTTATTTGGAAGACTGTGCTCAGATCTCCAGTCTAACCACCACCCCCCGCCTTTTTTTCACTCTGATCCTGGGCAAAGAACTTGACCTCTCTGAAATCACATATGTAAAATGGTGCCTGCTCCTATATGAGGGATGTCTGGAAAAAAGTCCAGCCGTGAATGCCTCTAGCATATTACATGGCTGGATACTTTCCGGACAGCCCTTGTATTTGTGATGCTAGGAGTAAATGAAGTATTGTCTGTGAAGATGCCTAATTTATTATAGTGCCTGGTCCATAGTAAAGGCTTTCCTTATGTTTCATAAAGGTATTCTCTCCTCATTCTTTCTATCATTTAATAGAAGGAATGAACTCTTGCCCTCTCAATATTTCTACTTGAATTAAGATTAAAATAAATAAAACAATGCTTAAAATGCATACATACTTGTTGTACATAGAGAGGGAAAATGTTAAGCTCTAATAGGAAGAATGCAAATTAATCACCATTGTATTAAGAAGCTGAAGAAACTGTAGGAAGGGTGAAAATGGTCTAAATTTAATTCCCAAGGTGGGATTATTATGTAGAAAGATGGTTCTGAAGGCAAAAATTTTATCAGGGAAAAAATATGACAAAAACGAAGCTATTTGGATTGAAAAATTGTACAAGAGAGTGAACATGTACTATTTAAGAGTTGGATTTTCTTGTACTACTTCTAGTTATTTTGCTAATTGTTAGATTCTGTTTGTATGTGTGCCCTAAAAATGTTGCTGAAGAAAAAGAATTAGAACCTGTGTAAAAAAAATTATTGCAATTCCAGAGTGGAAGATAGAAATTTTTTTTAAAGAGGAAACACAGGGAATGGGCAGTGTTCCAGTGTCTATAGCAGTATGGTTTGCAGATAATGTATTTAATAGTGAGTGGTGACAGGCCAACTGAATTAGATTTCTTGCAAAGGATCACAAATATTTGGTGGAGAGAAGGTCAAAGTAAGATCAAAAAGATAAAAATATCTTTATATTCTGATATGTTTTCCCATATTTCCTTCACTTGTACACCTCTCCTTTTTAATTTCCATTCTGCTCAAAAATCACCTTATAAAAACTAGCTGCAACACACATTCTGGGGCTTGATGTAAAATGTATTGTATAGGAAATACAGAGAGAAATGAGATATAATTGTGCCTGCATAGTTCTGGCTTATTGGAAAGCTACACAAATGAAAAAGAAAGAAAAAAAATGAGAGGGAATCTCAAATTATGTTCCTCTTTAAACTATGTGTCTTTTGATCCCAGTTTCTAATGACATGAGTAATCGTTGGTACTCAACTATATCATGCAATAATTTAAAAATAAGGATTTATGACACAGTCATTTGAAAGAGTAGGATCGATTGAGTTAATGCCAAGAAGCCAGAAGACTTGGGTGTAATGAAAAACCTTACAGATTGGTGAGCTTATGTTCAGGGATGGGCTCTTTCTGAATGCCAGCATCCATGATTAGTAGCTGGTGAACATCAGTAATTAACATTTGGCTTTCATTTTCTGGGTTGTAATAAACTCTCAACTTTTGCCCTGACTTGTTGAAGGGGTTTTCAAATTTCCTTTCAAGGAGGAATTTTGTGGACTTTCATTTACCTAAAAACATGGAACTGTGAAGAAATTACAGGTTCCCATGCATTGATATTTGATGGGAAAGAGTCACACCAACAATGAGCAGAACTACACTAGAACCAGGGGCAACATTCCCCAAACCTGGGAGAAAGAAGAGTCAACACCATCTCAGTCAAAGATGACTTGAACTACTGATCTTCCATGTGAATCACCGAGGACAATGTTCTATGTTTTAATTATCTGTAATATGTTAAAATATGATGGTGCATAGAATTGTGACTTCAAAAACAGAGTCTAGTGTTCCCACTCACATAGGTATATATTAATACTCAGAGTTATGTGGGCTAAAGATACTATAAATGTTACCTTTTCAGCTTTTGGTACTTCTTTACAAATAATTCATTAACAATAACTATAAAGAAAATTTTAAAATAATAAACTTCTTCTCTAACATTAACTAATTTTTTAAAATAGTCTTAAGAAAGATGTATTTAAATAGTTAATTTATCATAAAAATATGAATTGTGGTTGTTAGGAAAAATGATCTCTGAAGAATTTTTGTTGAGACGAAGTTAGCAGCAAACGTAATATGAAATATTTGAATGGAACAGAACGCAAAAGGATTGAAGGGTTATCAATTCAGGGTATAGCATAAATTAAATCTATGCAAGGATTCTATAAAAAATTTACTGTTGTTACATAGAAAAACTGTAAAGTCATTTAATGTTGAAAACACAAACCTTTTTCTTGTTTATGTTTGTTAATAAATGCATTTAGATTTGGTTAAACACAGTGTATGATCTACCTCTTACAGATTTTGGTACATCAAACACCATGTCACAATAAAACATCATCTTGGGCACCAGTAAACACAAGTTATTAAAATTTTATAAAAGTAAAGAGTTGTTCATTGTTCTCTAACTCTCCAGAAAACACAAGAATATAGAACAGTGTTTCATGGCCATAGTAACCACATGAAGGTAAGTGGCAAACTTCTCCCAAAGTTACAGTATGACATTCTGGTGGCAGCATCAACGGGCATGTAGAAAGAGAGTTTGGTTTATACCACCCAGAGAATGTCGGTGCTTAATAACTTTTCCCCAAGTCATAAAAATATTTTATTTTAGATAGACCTTGAAATTATTTGCATTTTCAGGTTAAACTATATCTGTTGAATAATATCATTTGCAACATGATCTCATTTTATTTGCTTTACATGTTTCTACTACTAGTAAGTAGGAAGCCCTAAAGTTAATAATTTGAAATTTTATTGTGGAACCCACGTGCATCCTAAAGGTACTATATGTCTGCTAACTCTCTAGATTGAAGTTAGGATTCCAACAAAATTATGTTCATCCTGACATTTCATCACTTTTGCTTCTCCATCTTAATTACATCATCTTTTTAGCTCTTGGAACTGAATTCTATTTCATTGGGAGATTGTAATAAAGATTTTCTTTAATTCTCAATATGTACCATGGGTCTAGTATGTTTGATTTCAGAAATCTACAAGACAGTCTAAACATTTAAAATGTTATCTAAAAAGAGAGTTGAAAAAATCTCTCAGACCCACAACTGGTTTGTAACTGGTAGTCAATCTTTACAACTGTTTTGTTTTTCCATATACACATCATCTATTCATTTTTTGATATGTTTATTTGTATTAAAAAAAGCAAACTCAGTGTTTCACCATCCAATACAAATCTAACAAGTCTAACACACACAATATACTTCTTAATATTTATTATACTTTGGAAATTATTTATTCTACATTCTTTCACAGTATTTATGCCATCGATTTTTACTTATGCAGGAATCAGTAATTATCTTTATAGATACCATGACAATTACTATAGATTATCAGAATTGATCCAAACCTACATCTGAATTGTTACAGTTGTTTGAAACATGAAGGTAGGAAAATATCTAAGGTCTAACAAAGAAATAGATTTTTTAAAAACATAACATATGCATGTGTGTATACATACACATACTCACATACACACCTTGAGCTTATCTAGATTAATACTTATGTATATTTTTGGCTGTTTGTGTAATTTAAAAATCCCTTAAATAATGTACTTTATTTTCCTCTTGTCTAGGCACTCAAGATATATAAGAATGAGTTCTATATAAATAATATAAATGAGGGGGTTTCCTGGTGGTCTAGTGGCTAGGTTTGGGTGCTATCACAGCCGTGGCCTG
Organism: Lyroderma lyra; assembly: GCA_004026885.1. Classification (NCBI taxonomy): domain Eukaryota; kingdom Metazoa; phylum Chordata; class Mammalia; order Chiroptera; family Megadermatidae; genus Lyroderma; species Lyroderma lyra. The sequence goes on from PVJL010001433.1 coordinate 37,069, forward strand.
GGTTCCCTTCCCAGTCAGGGAACCAACCCAAAATAAATAAATAAATAAATAAATAAATAAATAAATAAATAAAGGACTCAGGCCTTATTTCTTTTTTAAATACTCACATTTTTCCATTTATTAGTGAAGATAGCACTTATCTACCTTTGTGTGTGTGTCTGTGTGCATGTGCATATGGATAACAACAAACAACAAAACATAAGCTTTATTTTGCTTTAGTTTTCTTATTCAGAGGCAGATTTGTATCTATTTTAAAGTAGAAAAATTTGCACTCCTATATATGGAGAGATATTCTTGTTTTTATTTATATTATAATCCCAATATGTGAATTAAAATCCAAATAAAAACACAGGGTGTATATATACACACCCTGATATTTATATTATCCACATATATAAGAATGTCCAAAGTGTACTTGGTAGTCTTATTCTGAGCCCTCAATAGGTTCTTAAGTCCATAATTTTGATCTACCAGACAATTCTTATATATATTCTTTTATATTCTCCTAACCTGTCACGTCTCTTGTTCTAGTTGCTGAGACAACTCTTCACAATAGTACATACAACCTAAGATTGCTTCACTGCATGTTTGTGCTGTGTGCCATTTAGCTTTATGCCCAAAGCTCCCTGATTTACCCTAATGAATGAGGTGTCTCAAGTCTCCTTAAGTGTTCACACATGTATAAGCCAGATGTGTATGAGTTAAACCCTTGTGGGTTGATCCAATGGGAAACAGGAGGCCTGTGGATCACATGGGATACAGAGCAGATTAATGTGTTTTCTCCCTCACTTCTCCTTTTCCTCACTCCACCTCTCTGGGATTGAACTCCAGGAAAAGTTTCTAGTTTCAGGCTCTGCTCCTTGGGGAACTCAGATTAAAAATGGTATCAGGAATGGCCCTTGAAGATAAAACTCATGGGTCTATGGACAATAAGGATTCATTTGCTGATGGTATATATGTAGGTTGATCATATGAGATAGTATATATTAGCTTTGAAATTTTTAAGGATTTAATCTATAGTTAAATAGGACAAAGTTCAGATAGAAGGTAAGGTGTTACATTTTTACAATGGGCATTGCACTTTAATGGGATAAGGCAAATATAATTTTAAGAATTGTAGAGTGGGCTAGTTTTTAACAGCAATGGAATCTATGATAGAAGAAAATAATGTACTAAAGAAAACTAAATGTCTACTGAAGTCCAAGAACCTTTATTGAAGCTTTTAAGAAACTTTCTTGTCCGGTAACCAGAACACAGACTGCATTGAACATATAGCCCAAAGAGGTCTCGCGTGTCAAAATCAGGACTATAATATGGGCTCTAAGACTTGTCATGAGGCCATTCGATTGGGCAAGCCTGAGATCCTTGAATCCCTAGATTCCCCACAAACCCTCCAGCCTGGCAGAAGTGACTCTTTTTCTCTTGCTTCTTTTCAGAAGCAGATTCTTTTCCTCTAGAAAACATAGGTGATAGCCTCACCTGAGGCAGGTCTCTTGCAAGATGATACTTGCTCTCCATAGGATTTGCTCCCACCACACCTCATTGTATTCAGGCCAATAACCAGGGTCAGATCTCTCACACAGCCACACTGAGAAATACAACCATTGCTGTACTAAGCCTATGACAGTATACCATCCGGCTAAGATGTACCAGCAGGGACAGGGGGAACACATGTGGGAATGGAAATGAGAGTGTTCACCAGAACACAGAATAGAAGCTGGGCAGTGAAGAATTTATTGACCACAGCAGTAACCCAAACTTTGGATTCAAGGACTATGGGATCTCTTCATAGTAATTTGCTGATCTGAATTCTTAAATCAAGGACATGGTCACGCCTGACAATATAGAATGTTTAGCTTTCAAAATCCACAGCAGCCCATCCATCCCTATGTCCCTTTCTTAGTAGCAGGAGGTGCAAAGTGAAACAATTGTCTTTAGCTTTAGAGGGAATATGCCAGCCTGCCATCAGACACTGGTCCTATAATCTTCTTTCATGCGTCCGGCCCCTGGGCCTTTTGAGGGTTTATAGCCTTCTTGCTGGCACAGAACTGTTTTATTAGGGTATATAAAGGATTTCTGCTTCCTTCTTGCCAGATCAATTTGTTTGATGTCATAAATATAGTGGACTAGCAAACATTCTGTAGAATGTCAAGATGATCTTATCCTATGACTATATTTCTATAAAAAACAGGAGAAAGAAAATAGCTCTGGGGCAATACATTGATTCTGAACATCTATGACTTCTATAAGAATGCAAATTGCTTTTATTCTTCTCTCTTTTCGGGATAAAGAAGAAAGCGTTTGCCACCAGATCAATAGCCACATACCAAAAGACAGAGGCTGTAGATCTGCTCTAGCAAGAACACATTTAACATGTAAGCTGTGATTGGAAGTACTACTTGGTGAAGTTCACATTAGATTTCTGTCATTTGCTATATTCCATCTGTTTTTTAAGAGTCAGAGAGGTGATTTAAATGAAAACATGGGAAATATCATCCTTGAATTTAATAAGCCTTTGGTAATGGCACTACTCTCTGCAATACTGTTCTTTCTGAGATACTCTGTCATTCCCAGTTCACTATTTTGGCCAAGGCAAAGTGGGTATAGTGGGAAGTTTCAGAAGCTCTAACAGCCTTTCCTCCATATTGATCCTTTACCAATCAGATAGGCAATGTGAAAGATCTGCCAGCTACAATATATAGGGTTGATAGAAGTAAGCCTTGACGCTGTACGTGAATGTCTCACACAAGATGGACAGCAATTTGAGTATTTCACCTAAAACGTCACCTAAAATGTGCTTGAGTGTGATATTGTTATGTTACAGAATTACATGCTTATGATTTTCTAATAAAAGATTTGGTATAGATTACTAGCTCATTAAAAACTTGCATTATTTGTGCAGGATCCTGTATATTTATCCAGATTATACACTCAAGGGACCAGGTAAATAGGCACAGGGTGGAACCACTATAAACATCCACTGAGTGGAACTACTATAAATAGAGTTAAATCCAAACTACATTTATGCCCCGAACTCCATAAACCTCCTATGTAATTAGAAGAACTTGATAGAATTTTAGATCCCCTAGTGCTGGTGTCATCTCAGACCACGTATCTCATTATTCTCAAAGTTGTAGCTATTCTCACCTCCCCTGTGTATGTAGCCAGTGCGCAAATAACCAGAGTCGGAAAGAGGATTGGCAAAATCTTTATTGTTTATTTGCAGAAGAGCTGTCCTTCAGCAGGTAACTGAAATGGTACTCAGGGCATCTGTGGGACATGTGCCCTTAGAAAGAAGCATCTGCATTGAATGACTAACAGGATGAAAGACATGAGACATGCACACAGAGCAGCTGTGATGGCTAATTTTATGTGTCAGCTTGATTGGGCCACAGGAATTTGGTCAAAATTATTCTGGATGTGTCTGTGACAGAATTTCTGGATGAAATTAACATTTGAATTAGTAAACTGAATAAAGTAGTTTGCTCTGCCTAATGTGGGTGGGCCGCGTCTAATCAGTCAGAGGCCCGAATAGAACAAAAAGTTTGACTCACAGTTGAGTAAGAAAGAATTCCCTCCTGCCTGACTGCTTTGATTTGGGACATTTGTTTGTTTGTTTGTTTGTTTTTTCGGTCTTTGAACTTAAACTGAAACATCAATTGAAGCATAATTATAGTCCCAGTTGGTCAAGCCCATTGTTGCACATTGCTATCCTTAGTTTCTCTTTTCCTCTCGCTCCCGTATCTAGTTCATCAGGAACCCTGACTCTATCTTCTATATATATTATGAATCCATCTTATTCTATTTTCATATCTTTTTAAGTTCAAGCTACTTTCATCTCTGCCCTGAATTTCCACTGCAACCTAGTTGCCCCTACTTTTATTCTTACACAAAAAATTCAGTCTCAACTTAGCAGTAAAATATTCTTTCACAAATATAAATTCTTTCATGTCATTCTTCTGCATAAAATTCTCAGTGCTTTTTCATCACATGTGAAGTGCGTTTCAAATGCCTTACCTTGGTGTTCCATGATCTTCATGGTTGTCTAGCTCATGTCCTGTCTCAATTTCCCTCCACTATGACACTTGCTTAATACTCTTTAGCCACACTGGTTTTCTATCTATTCCTTGACATGCAGAACTTAACTCTCTTGCCTTAGGGCCCTCTACTTGTTTCCTCCTTATTCTTGCATGACTTCTAATCATGCAGATATCAGCTTCAACGTCTGCACCTTAATGTAGGTCTTTTTTTTATTATTATATTAGTTTCAGGTGCACAAAATAACATAGTGATTAGACATTTATACACCTCACAAAGTGAAAACCCCAGTAAGTGTATTACCCATCTGAAATTGTACATAGCTTTTACAATATTATTGACTATATTACCTATGCTGTACTATGTATCTCCATGACTATTTTTAAAAAATCATAGTTGACATTCAATATTATTTTAATTTAATTTGCGTTTCCAGCCACCTTCCATCTTACCAGGATGGACAAACAGAATCCTTGTTGATTCTCACTGCTAGCTATTGTGGGGGCTCCTCTTCCCAGCACGGGAGCCCTAGGCAGAAGAGCCCAGTGTGGGGCTGGGACCCCTCACTCTTCAGGGGGCACTCCTGTAGCTGAGGTGCCTTTCTCTCCCAGTGCTCACCCACTACCTGTGTGTTTGGGGTCAGCCTGTTTCAAGTCCCTGTCCATCCTACCAGTCTCAATGTGGCCTCTTATTTATATCCTTAGTTATAAGATATCTGTTCAGCCAGACTTCAGGTGATTCTTAAGGTTGATCATTAAATAATTTAGTTGTAATTTTAATGGATCAAGGGAGGTGGCAGGCATAGTATGTTTACCTATTCCACAATCTTCCCCAAAGTTCTTAATTTAGGTTTTCTTGACCACTCTGTATAAAATAGCTGTCCAGGCATCTGTTATTAATCGTTTCTGAATCTTTACAGAGAAAGTATCAAAATGCTAATTAGGCTTGACTGGAGAAGAACGAGGTCTAAGGTGTGAGGATAAAAGCCAGGGCAGGACAGTTCAGTGAAACACTGATTAAAAAGAGAAATGAAAAGCAGTTAGTTTATTGGAAAATAAATATTTACTGTCTCCAGAGACCTCTAGACAACAGCTAGGCTACAAAATGGAGGACATGCAGTAAATAAATTGTGAACCTTAGGGAGAGGGGGAGAGATATTATATGTGGCTTTTATGAATATTACAAACAGAATAAACATTTTAACATGAATTACAATGTTTAGAGACAATCTTTGGGATCAAGATGAACTTCTAATTTTGTACCTATTTATTATTTGAAAGGCTTTGCTATCTAAATACTACATTGGTTATAAAGATACATTGGTCATTAAAAGGATGTTATGGTCATTTTAAATAAACGATTTTTTAAAGCTGAATTTAAGTTTTTCTCAAATATTAGTTGAACTGTTTTATAGTACTCAAATTAGTATTAGCCACATGGTGTAACTTCATTACAATGCAGTGTAACTGTAACAGTAGTCAATTATTTATGAATCAGTGGAAACATCTGGAAACTTGACCTCGTTTTGATATTAAAAACACTTGGAGCGTTTGCTGTATTTCACTATTAGTGCCACTTCAATTATTACACACTCTGCCAATGTTTTATGTAACTGGACTGATTTCCTTCTGACTTATGAGTATAACATCAGCTGGCTGTGAAGGGATTGAGCTTTTCTAGGCTATGATGCCTATGTCTATTTCCTTTTTGACAATAGTGGCCCCCTACCTAATGCTCACACACAGAGAAAAACATGTTATTCTGCCATTATACGGTATAGTATATTGTGTAAACATAAAAGGGAATAAACTACTTTATTTCCCTGGACCAATCATATGTCCATGCTTTTTAATATCTCCAATCTTTCCCTTTGTGGCAAACGCACTCATAGGCACACAAATGCACACACTCAAAAACACTCATGCAGTGTTAAGTGTTCCTCATTTGAATCTAAAAAATACACTAACCTCATCCACAGGTAGAATTACTTCAGCCAGTTAAAAAAAAAACTGCTTCAATTTTATACCAAATATATTCTAATGTACTTTTCATGAAAAGTAGAGAAGGAAGAAGTATATATTCAAGTACAGATGACAAACGAGGGCTGTGTGAAAAAACCCCAGCCATGACTGCCTCTATTTTTCATATTACATGGCTGGATACTTTCCGGATAGCCCTTGTATATACCAAAACATATATAAACATACAAATGTCTGCACAGGTGAATTCACAATCCTGTCTTGATAGGAATATACAACTAAGTGGATATATCCTACTTAGTAGGATAATCCCAAACTGCAGGCAATCAAGATATTTGTATTTAGTTTTGTTATTTTCATGCCAACAGACTTCTGTCCTAATTCATTCTGCTTAGCCTTATTATCATTCATGGAATATTTATTGTTAATATTCTTTGTATCAGACATGATGCTAGACAATAGAGATAAGAATGATGAATGAGAGATAGTCTCTGTTTCTAATGGGTTTCAGTCTTTCCACATGTTCTAAACCCAGTACAGCCAGCAGCAGGGTGAAATGTTTAGGAAACTGAAATGAGAGATAAGAATAACTGATCTGATATTAAAAACAAAGACAAGCAAATACACAATCAGAACAAACTGACATTTTAATATTTAATCTGATTACTTTCCAAAGCTCCTATATTTTTTAAATCAGGGTTGTTCAATATGAATATTGAAAGAACTGAGGTGAAAAAAGCAGAAGAAGTGATGTAAGTCCCTAGAAGAGGCCATGTAATGTACCTGTTTGGAAAATGAGTCTTCCTAATTTCTACAGAAAACAAATGCTTGGGAAGACATAAACCCTTCAATTGTGGGTATGAAAATCTTTGAACCTTGAAGGACAAAGCATATACCGTCCCTTGAAATCATAAAAGGAACGCATGTGCAAAACTTGTCTCACCCCTACTCATTCTGGCAGCTTCTTGGGCTTTGCTTGCTATTCTTCGTGCCACATCACATTACCACTCTGGCAGTTGATGATTAGATTAGCAATTTGACTCCAGAACTATTTTAGACAGAAGATTGTCAGAAGATTGTGGGCCCTATAGCTCTAACAAACAAGTGTTCCCTAAAGTGAGTATAAATGACTAATCCAACACCCCATCTTCTTTGGCAGGTGAATGAGAGATACAAAGATAGAGGCAGCAGCTAGCGACAGTAGAGTGATAAATTAAGTTGAGGGTCATAGTGAAAGAAGGCAGTAGAAATCATCAGCCAGTGGAACTCACATGATTACAAGAGAGAAAGCCATAAAATGAGGATGTAGTAGAGAAATAAACAAGCAAGAGGAAAGAAAGAGAAAAAAGCGGTTAGACTAATGTTACTGCGTACAGGCAGGAGCAGTAGCAGTAGAGACAGAGACTAGTTGAAACATCTTAACTGTAGAACTCTGGAGTCATGAGCAATGAATGTTTGCTTCCGAAGGCGAAACCTCATGCATCCTCTGGCTCACCAGGTGGAACTAACTTTAATGAAGAAGAAAGCAAGAGCTATGATGACCATACTCAGTGTTTCTGCAGAAATAGACTTGATATAGTCTTCTGACTATAGTAGGCCTGAACACTTAGGAAAAACAGATTTTGAATAAAAGTTAAATCACATGGAAAAATGAGTCTCCTAAATAGTAATAGGTTGGACTTTCCTCTATGATTAATTACACCTGCAAAATTTCTTTTTGTAAAAATAATCTTTGGGCAGAACTTTAAGAAGTTATTAGGATTTAAGTGTCACCTTCTTTAAAAATCAAAGAAATTGGGTTAACAAAGGACCACTGTGGTCATACGGTAATCATAATTCTAAATGTAGAATCATCTCATTTAATTCCTTTTCCCTGGAAGGTAAAGAAAGGCCCTAAGGGTTCCTAGGCATTTTACTTTGTGAGTCTATATACCTTAGTGATAATGGCTATACAGAACATCCATTCTCTTTCATGATAAAATCAATATTCTGTTTAAAAAACAAAACAAAAAACTTTTTGACCATGGAACAATGTTTTTCAAAGACAACACCAAGAAGGAAGATATGTTGTGTCACTTGGTGGTACAGTCTAAGAGAGCAGGATGTTGGGAGTTAGAGGCACATGTCCTTTGTGGGATCCACTGTACACCATCCAAATGCTTTCCTACTTTTCATCTGTATGGTGTCTAATAGAGTTGGGTCATGCTATATTTATTATTATCTATCTTTAAACAAATGAATGTGACAGTTTCACATCCAGGCCCAATTCTCTTTATCTTCAGTAGGAGAAAATGAGACCTTGTATACTCAGAGATAGAGCACTAGAGCTTCTATTTTATCCTTAATAAGTATCTTTCTTTGAGTCCTAGCTATGGGGTTGCTAGAATGGTTTCTTCTTTTCTTTATATTCCTTGGTTTCTATCACTAAGTACCAATTAACTATTAACTGGCAAGCATAGATTTCCTGAAATCTCTAAGACTGTTAAGAAAAAAAGGTAAAAAAGAAGATTCAAAACATTTGAAGAAGGAAACTAAAGATAGTTTGGTTACATTCTCTAAGTAATGTACAAAGCAAAGTTAACCACACAGAGAAAAGGTTGGATAGAAATGAATAATAAAATTTAGAATTGTTACTGTGAAAATATGGCAGGGAATCAACTAGAGATGAATAAGAAAACTGCAGTACGGTCCAAGAGCTGATGAACAGCATGCCTTATTACAGTGATTTGCACAGGTATATTTTCCTCAAGTCATGACCAAGTCCTTTGGCAGAAATCCATGTTTGAGGATGGGAAAATTTACATCTTTATTTTCAGTAACTATGAACTGAAATTTACATTTCCTTCAATTGCAAATATAGGCCACAAACCATGTAAGTATTAGTAGTTCTTGTGACATCTTGCTGAATTGAAATATTAGCTATTTCTACATCATATTAGAGTTATAGCATCTCAAAATATCATCTGTTATACTCCAGTGGTATTATGTTTTATTTAATGTGTCATTATAAAGAGCATATATTACAATTTTATTTTTTGACAATTGTATTTCAACATAATTAGATTCCTTTCTATTCTATAATTTTATAAAAATTTAAAATATTTTTAGAAGGGCTCTATGGAGTTCATAGTCTTCATCAAGTTACCAAAGAGATTTATGGCATATAAAATATTAAGAATGCCTGCTTTTCGTTGTCTCAATATTTGTAACACATTATATAATACTAAGACTGATGGGAATAGGATACAATGGAATAAAATGTTGTTATTGAAATTGGCAGAAAATACAAGCAATTACTTAGATTCATCAGCTACTATGAGATGCTGCTTTTTTATGGCAAAATTTTAATATTACGACTCATGTTATTTTGCTTTTACAAATGCCCAGGACTTTTTGTTACAGTCAATTAAACCTGTCTCATTAATCCTCTCTAACCTTGTCAGAATGTTCACATAACATTAACATTCATATTTTAACATTGTACATGCAATAGCACAATTTGAGGCTGATGAAGGCTTTTTTTATGTAGGTACTTTATTTGCTGAAAATCCATGGCTGCCATTTATAAGTCTCATTGTTGCTTGCATCAGGGATTTTTGCAGGTAAATATTGATTGCATACTTTTGATTTTTTTACTGATTGATAAATTAGTGCCTAAATGAGGTAACTGAAGAAGGCTGACAATTTAGCATCAAAGCAAGGATTACAATACTGTTTCGGGTATCTGTTCCTTTCTGCTTTTTCCACGTCAGTACCTCTCCTCCATTATTTTTCTAGGAAAGCCATCAACCTTTTATTTTACCAAAACATTTCCCCCTACTCTTAATTCCTGACTCAGTTGGGACTGGCCTTGTCCCCAGCTTCAGTGGTGAGCATGTAATTCAGGCCAATCAGAGTCTTCTGTTTGCTTTTCCACAGTATGGTCATAGAGAGAGGCATAAATGATTGAGGCAGATAAGAATTATTTTGAGGGACATTCACTGGAACTATTTGGAAAAAATTGGGGTTGATATCTTGCATTAAGCTTGGAGCAGCTGGCAGCCATCTTTCCACCATGACCACAAAACCTTTCAGAGAAAGAAAGCTGTAGAAAAAAGGGTTCTTCAGACATGATAAAGAGCCATAGTTATTCAGAGGAGTAACTAAGTTAAAGCCTTGAATATAGCTGTGCCTGAAGTCACCATGTGGGTTTTCATCTTTGTGCATCAACCTATGTGAATCATGTACTCAGTCACTTTGAGGTTCAATTAGTTGGAATAAAAAGAGTCTGGATTAACACAAACACTTTTGCTAAACTCCAAATTCTAATTAGGCTGGAAAGTTGTTATTAACTATGAAATACTTATTAGTGATGCATGAATTAGTCAAAATAATAATGACAACAAAGGAAAATTATTTCATACCTAAAAAAACCTTGTTTCAAATTAAGCCATGACTAATTATGGAAGGAGGGGGAAAAACTGGATATTTCGGATGATTAATAAATCGTATGAGTTAATTATTTGAGGGGATTCGGCATTTATCCTCCAGAATGCCATAATTTCTAAACTGGCATGCTTTGATCATCTGCACACTTTGAAGTCAGCAATCTAATCAATCTTTCTCCTGGATTTGAATTCTTATAGAAATGATGGTGTATTCTAGGATAGCCAGTGTTTCCAGGCCCATTGTACTGAAGAATAAATGAGTAAGAGTCTTGATTACCTTACAAATAAATCTGGTTAACAGTTATATTAATTAAAATGCCTGGTTCTGTGGCTATTCTGAACTATTTATAAGTGATTTAATTCATATCAGCAGCTAATTTGTATTTAATACAAACTAATGGGTTTTATGTAAATGGAGCATGTGGCAGTCTATTTAAAAAACAAATTATCTCTAGTTTCATTTCAGTTATTTTAATTAAATTTAGAGTGTGTGTGTGGTGGGGGCATGAAAAGGAAAGGGATGTGCTATATATGAAGTGATGATTAAATCCAATTTAAGTCTACAGAATAAGAAACAAGTAATTCTTTCAACAGACACATTGGCCCGTTCATAGAGTTTAGAAAAGTCAAGACGGTTAGTATACAGAAAAGTCTTTAAGATTCTAGATGGTGTAACTTTCTTAGATTATGCTTTACATTACAGATCACAAACACTTATGAATTCTTGTGTAAATAAATTTCTTAGAGACCTTTTAATTTGGCTGGAAATTATTTTATAGCATAAATGCCTACACACACACACACACACACACACACACACACACACACACACACAGGAGGGCTGTCTGCAAAGTATCTAGCCAAGTAATATGAAAAATAGAGGAATTTATGGCTGTGTATTTTCTGAACAGTCATTGTATATACATATACACAGTAGACTCTCTATGTATATGTATATATACACAGAACTCAAGCTACTAGCAAAATTATACATATAATTTTTTCCAGTCTTTAACTTGAAAAATTTGAAAACATTATACAAATTTGTTAAGTAATGTTTACTTGACTTTCTGTCAATAGTTTAAACCTATGAAATCATATTTTAAATATAATAAGGTTTTCCCAATACATAGTTTATATTGGTCTCATTTTTTTTCAGAACATTTTTTCTCTTATTTTCCTAATTTTTATATGTGTTATGGAACTAAATAGAATTTTGGCATATTCTTCACAGGTTCTGCTATTTAGTCCTAGTCTAGAACCATCTCTAAGCTTGTATAACTTAGTTAACTTTAAAGTTGATGAACTTCCCTACCTTTTTGTTGAACTAAGATTACTTTTTTTCTGTTCTTATAGATCATGAGGATTTGAAAAGGCAAGAAATAATTTTTTCATATCTACATAATGTGATTTTTTTGCATGTAGCAGATATTCAATGAATGCTCCTTGGATATCGACTCAAAAAAATTATCCAAACTACTGAATGACAATCCTTCCAAAATCTTTCAACATAAGACATAATTCTCTTCCCTCTCCTGCTGTTAGTTACAGGATAAAAACTAAACCTAACAATCTAGTCAATCTGGTTTTCCAGACCAAATTTCTAACATTATCTCAAAATTAAATTAAACATTACCTTTTAGAAGTTGTACTAGTGTCATGGTATCATAACGAAGGATCACATCTTGGTCTGAGAGAGGGGAATCTTCCAAGGGGAGGTAATGATTGATACAAGGCTGTAAGGAATTTTCTAGGGAAACATGGGGAAAAACGGGTTTTTGTGATACAGAACAGTGTATGTATTCCTCACATAATATGGTATAGTATTATTTTCAAAGAACGTTCTATGTGCTGGTATTAAACTCTTCCCTTAAAAAATATATATCAAATCATCATCTACCTTAAAACACTTTTCCCAATTTTATATTTGTAAAATTGCAACCATTTAAAAATACTCTTGATTTTCTCCCTTGAATATTTTAGGATTACCTAAAACTATTTTATAATAGCAAACATGAAAATAAATTTTAGAAATTGTACCATGAGTATATATCTACAATTATAGAATACTGTCACAAACTTGTACAGGAAAGGACATTTTTTAAAGTTCATATTTCCTTGTCATCAGAGACAGAAACAGAAAATCTGAACAATTGTTCATAGATATTAATCCTGGTTAGATTGATCAGTTGACAGTCTCTCCAACGTCAATGGCTGTCTAGGGAAGTGTTGATTCCTACATAGTATATACAATGGCTTCTGGTTTAATTCAACTGCTCCCCATTTGGAGCCACATACAAAAACTCAACTTTTCCAGAGGAGCTTTAACAGGTATAAGTAGCTACATTTGAAATGAAAGAACATTTACTCAGTCAAAATAATTGGAAACACTTTTTTTTACAATGGAGTTAGATTCTAACAAATTATTTACTTAATTCCATTGTAATTCACTTCAGGAAGATCATAACTATTCAGATGGTATATTAAATGCTTTGTTTGCTACTGTGAGGTAACATATGCACCAAAGTGGGGTGATATCATTCATGCTTCAAAAGCACACAGGAGAGTGCAAAGCTGATGTGGTGTATAGGAGCTATTACATTTCATGTAATCCCATTACACAAGCAAATTATAATTTATACAAAAGGAACCTCAAAGGATGTAGTTCAAGGAAGAGGTGGGAAGAAGAGAAAATGTACTTCACAGAGTTCATTGCTGTATCCTTTTTATAAAGCAAGAAGTAAGTTACTTAGATAACATTAGTTGTGCAGTTGCCAAATCCCTCTTCTACTGCCCTCTCTTTCAGGCCCTGCTCTCCTCTCAACTTAGCTGCATTAGCGTCTACATCGATTCCATTGACAGGTGATTTATCAGGCCAGTATTTCATCTTCCCTACAAAGGCAAAACGTGCCCTGTTCCTGGGGCTACAAGGGGGAACAGAGAATATTTCTTTGATGCTACAAGGACACCAGATTGATAAAATTTGCTCCTGCATTGAACTTGACATGGAGGTGGAGTGCTTTAACTTTTAAAAGTCTGTTCTGTTACTCTCAGAATAACTGATGACCCTCATTTATATTCACATTACCAATGAATATAAATCTTCTTTTTTTTAATTTCTTCTTTGATTCTAGGTCCAAAATTTTCACCTTCTACATACACATCCTGTTATCTCAAACTGACAAAAATCTGTCTACCTGCTGAGTCACTCAGTCCATCCAGTGATTTATTCATCTATCTATTCATATGCAGTGGGATGGAAAAATACTGCTATTTAAACCAAAGGCACCAGCATTTGCTTTCACATACTGGAGAGTGGAATGATTTATAACTGAGTAAAGACTTTTTGTTTAGAAAACTACCATAGTCCCTCTTCTCCTTAACTTGAGTGGGGAAAATAAGAAAAAATAAGAAGAACCTGGAGTTTTCAAAGGCACTTCAAGTACTAAGGAAAGGAGTAGCAGCAAGGCCACTTCACAGGTGAGTGACGTGTGCAAGTGGTACGAGGCCCTGCATTCACGAGGGCTCCATTCTTGGTTTAATGTTCTGCTGTCACTATCTTGAAATCCTTAAGACATTTTTTTGAACAAAAGACCTGCATTTTTATACTGCACTGGACCTGCAAATTATGCAGACAGTTGTGGATGGCAACACTCCATTTTCTTTAATGTAATCCAAATCTTGGGTTAAATATAGTGAAATATTGCCAATCAAAGGTCTTAGGCATATTTCCAGGTGTGAAGCAATGTACCAAATATTGTATAAAGCCACTTAAAACCAGTAATGACTCTCATATTCTATAGCCCTGTGTTTTCAGACAGTAGGGATACTTTATTCCACAGGCTTTAGATTTATTTACAGGATTAGCATTTATTTAATTAGACTGATTTCCTTTTTTCTCCTTTTATGAGTGTGTCCTGTGTTTTTTCTAGGGAAACTGATTTTCATAATGAAGGTTGTTAGGGCATGAGTTAACTTAACACAGACTACCTTAAACCTTGTCTTATTTTTTAATTTATTTTTTTAATTGAATATTTCCTTGGGGTGATTATGAAGGAAGCATGGGTAGGCAAGATTTTAGTAACCTTGTAGAGGGTAGATATTCCTACCTATCTCTCTGCTTTTTGGGCTAAGAAAGTCACTTTTGAAATGTGAGGTCCCAAATGCCAGATACTCCTTTTATCAGTTTCCTTTAAAGCTAGGAAATAACATTTGTCAAATCCTCGCTAGTGGGAGCTGAGACAAAAGGACTGTTGTAGGCTTTGAGGAAAGGTTTTCTTTGATAACAAAGAGAGAAGATAGATACTCATTCACATTGCTTGCCTGTGCGTATACAGTAATTTTATGAACATGTGACACATGGAGCTACAGCAGACACCTCGTGAAATAAGGGAAGAGCTATGAAAATGGAAGAGAAGAAAGATGGAAAGCACATGAAACATGAATTAAGCCATTCTGCTGCTGACTTAACTAATGCTGAAAGCACCTACTTTCAAAATTATTGTAAATTTAATCCAGTGGTTCTCAAAGTGTGGTCTCTGGAGCAGCAATGTCAGCATTACCCAGAAATTTGCTAGAAAAAGAAATTCTTGGGTCCCTTTTCAGATTACTGAATCAGAAACACTGGAGGTGAGAGTAAATAGTCTGTGTTTTAATAAGCTCTCTTGGTAATTCTGATGCATACTAAAGTTTAAGAACTGCTTTAAGTTACATTTTGTCAGCTATTCTGTTTATTATAATTCAAAAGACCTTAATTCCATTATAAGAAATCTAGACACTTCAACATTATGATTTTTGAAAGACTATACTTTCTTTTGATATTGTGTTTTGACAAAACACAGAATTCTTAAATTAGAAATAACTGAACTTAGTATTTAGTTAACAAAAATAGTTTAATTAAACATTTTGCCTCACCTTTATTGCAGCATTATTTACGATAGCAACTTAAATGGAAGCAACTTAAATGTCCATTGATGGATGAATGGATCAAGAAGATGTGGCATATATATATATATATATATATATATATATATATATATATATATATCCAGCCATGTAATATGAGAAATAGAGGCATTTATGGCTGGACTTTTTCTGGACAGCACACACACACACACACACACACACACACACAAGAATTTCCTCATCCATAAAAAAGAATAGGATCTTGCCATTTGCAACAACATGGAGGAAACTTGAGAGATTATGCTAAGAAAAATAAATCAGACAGAGAGAGACAAATACCATATGATCTCACTTATATGTGGACTCTAACAAACAAGTAAACACATAAAGCAAAGCCAAATCAAACAAAACAGAAAAACCGAAGCTCATAGATAAAACGAATTGGTAGTTGCCAGAAGGGAGAAGAATGGATTGAGGGACAAAATGAGTGATGGGGGGGTCAAACGATACAAACTTCCAATTACAAAATAAATAAGTCATGGAGATATAATATACAACATGGTGACTAAAGTTAATAATACTGTATGGCATATTTGAAAGTTGCTCAGAGTACAAATCTTTAAAGTCCCAATTACAGGGAAAAATTTTTTTTTTGTAATTCTGTGTGGGACAGATAGTATCTAGACTTACTATGGTGATCATTTTACAGTGTAAACAAATAACAAGCCATCAACTTATACAACAGAAACTAAAGATAATGTTACGTGTCAGTTACAGTATACCTCGATAAAATGTTTTATCACTTTGCTCATAACACCTGTGAGAATCATTATCATCAAATATGAAGTAGATTTGACATTACATTAGTATTTGTCTCATATTCTAAATTGTTAGTTATATCTTTGCTGCTACTTGAGGACCATTTTTTATCTTAATGGGAAAACAATGCATGAAATTTGATATCAATATTCTCTCTGAATAGCAATAAAACCATGATTGGATTTGGATATAACATTTTGTAATTAGACTCTAATAGTTGATTTAACTTTCCAGTTAAATCACTCCCATGTTCTTACTCAGGATATTTGCATACCCTGCTGTAAGTTTCACTCTGCTTCAACCATAACTTGAACAGTGTCTTCTCTACAAAACTCATCACTGGTCCCTCTCTGCCTATAGAAGTCTTCTTCAAAGTAGAAACATGTGTACTCCAGATATATTCAAAATGATAAATTGAGAAACAGGGAGAACTATTAAAACTCCTTATATTTTTTTACCTACTAATAGGAAACAAATCTTTACTAGAAATGTAACGTATGGATCAACACTTATGTATAAATGTGGTCCATTTTTTTGGTACATCATATATCATGTACAATTTGAGAGCTATCCTGAAGGAAGAATGAAATTGACATATTGGACAGAGAGGGACAGTAGTATGTCCTTTTCATTTATATATATATATTTTTGCTGTCAGCATATTGTTATTATATTTGTGCCAGACTTAGTGAAGTTATCAATTATATTGTCTAGTTTGAACTACACAAACGTTCACAGATTAAGGGTGTTCAGATACTTTCAAAAAGGAATTGCAGGTTGAAAGAATCATAAATAATATAAATATAGGTGAAAAAAGTGGTATTGGTGCTTTCCATTTTGGTCGTGGATATTTTGTCAGCCTTGCTACATGATAAAAACATGTCCTAACACATTAAGAAGTTTCCAAGTACTTCAAAAAATAATTTAGAAGAGCATCTGAATATAAATTTGTATCTATTTTTTTAGTGATAACCTTTAAGTGGATATTTGCCTATAGATATTAGCTAATGATAGCTATAGTTTTATGTATAACTATTATTATGTATACTACACACAGTACTATTTTATTTTTAACTGATTTCTAAAGTTTCATTGTGCTATTGATCTTATTTGAATGCATTTGTTTTTTAGCTGATAGAGGGTATGTAGTTCAAAACACAGTATGATGGCTCTTTACTCATAGAATGAGGTTAAAATCCTTTGCTTTTCATGCTAAGTTTTCTGACATCTGAGTTCAATCTGTTTTTCAATCATAATTTTCCTTTACTCATCCATCAAGGTCTGTGTGATTCCACTACTATGAATGAACTGCTCACTCTTTTCCATACCCCATTCTACACACTTTCTCAAACTAATTTTAGCCAGGAGTCATTTCACCTTCTCTGAACCCTCATAATGAGAGTTGATACTTTATAGCTGTTTAAGTTCTTTGAGGACAGAATTCATTATTTGATACATTGTACATGCCCCATAATGCATAGGATATGCATTCCAAGAAAATACGTTAAAAGAAAGAAAGGAAAGAAGAAATATCAACTGTGAGCAAACTCACACACACCACACACACCGACACAGACACACAGACAAAACAGTTCTTCACTTTTCCTGTCTGGAGGCTCAGGCTGATGGGGAATCACCAAGCTATTCAAATTAATTTCTTTAGTCATCTCACTTTAAAAGTGTACTTCTTTTTACACTGTATTTCATGACTACAGCAACCTTAAAATAGCATGAGGCTGCTATCTTTCTGTCATGCAGTGACATGTGAAATATTATTTATTCATAAGGCTATCCCCAGATGACAGAAACTACTGAACTACAGCAAACATGGAAACCTGAGAGGTAGGACTGTATGTGGCATGGACATTTTATGCCATCAGACCTAGGTGACAGTCCAGCTCCATTGCTTACTCAGTGTGCACATGCAACTGTTTTTCAAACTCTTTCTTCTCTAATGTTCTCATCTTTAAAATGGCTATGTGAATTCAAATAAATGATACATGTTAGGAACTTCACATAGTACCAGGACATCATAAATGTCCTATGTGCTACTACTAGCCAACTTTGCTTTCCTCCACTTACAGCACTTCTGACACCAATGGTGTGGGATTTTTGCCCCCATGAAACAATTCTCTATCTCTCTCACCATCAACCAGGTGTCCTATTATTCAATTACAAAACTAACTACTCAGAGTTAGCACAGACTCTACAGTCCCCAACTAATTGTCATTGACTTCATATGCCAGTTGAAAATCTTGGTTGTCACCTGCAATTCTGATCAACTGACTATAAGTCAAAGTTTTCCAAACATCCTCTTCAAGTTTGTTAATTTGCTATAATGGCTCAACGAACTCAAAGAAACACTTACTTGTGTTTCCTGGTTTATTATAAAGGATATAACAAAAGATACAGGTACAGTCAGGTGAAGAGGTACATAGGGCAAGGTCCAGAATGGTCTTGAGCGTAGGAGCTCTGTCTCTGTGGATTTGGGGTATGTCACCCTCCCATAATATTTAGTGCTCACTTAACTGCAAGCTCTCTGTAACTCATAGTTTAGATTTATTTATATTTATTTTTATTTTTATGGAGGCTTCATTACATAGACATGGTCAATCTCTAATCCCTCTCCCTTCCCAGGAAGATTGGGAGTGGGCTGCAAGTTTCAAGCTTCTAATCATGCTTGCTCTTTCTGGTTATCAGATCCTGTTCAGGAGCCAGCAAGAGTTGTCTCATTAAAAAACCAAAGACACTCCTATCACTCAGGAAATCCAAGGGATTTAGGAGGTCTGTGTAAGACACTGCTATCATCCCCATCACTCAGGACATCAGAAGGGTTTTAGGAGCATTGTTTCAGGAATCAGGGGCAGAGACAAAAATATATATCTTGCTATGTCATGGCTACCTGTTATTATTAACCATACTTCCCATTTCATGCGTTTTTAAGGCCTAATTATAGCATGTATATATAATATATTTATTTTGATTTATGTTTTTGAAGCTCTAAATTCTAAAGTTAATTCGCAGTGGTAAAATTATCTTATGTTTTGCCCATAGCTTAATAATTTTATGCTTTGATTGCTTTCTCATACTTTCTAATATAAGAGACTTTCCATGATCAAAGTTGTTAATTCTACAGCTTAGGTGTTCTCTAACATTCATCAAATTGACCATTTAACATTCTGGGTAGTGGAAAAGAAAGTTTATATATTGCAAATAATAGGAGGTATATTAAAAATAGAACAATAAAAAGAAGAAAATGGAATAAAAAATATAAGAAATTCCTCAAATCTGAAAGATATCAGTCCTCAGATCAAATTTCATTGAGTGTCTAGTAAAATGAAGAAAACAGAAAACAAACTCACACCAAGGCATACAAGTGTTATTATGTAATCTGCACAGCAGGACTAAAGAGGCATTCCTAAAAGATTTAAAAGTTTGTAGAGGAAGAAAGCCGTCTATTACAAATAATAGGAAATCAAACTATCATTCTTCTGTCAATATTAACCCATATCTTAGAAATCCTTGAAACAATGTCTCTAAATTTTAAGAAACAATAATTTTAATGCTGTAATACTAGTCAGGCTAACTGTCAGTAATAAGAGGAGAATAAATATAATCTCAAAAATGTAAGGACTTAATAATTTAGCTCTCATGTAATCTGCCTTCGGAAGGTTCTAGAGAATTTACCTTAGAAAGGTAAATGATAAACGCACACAGGTGCAAAAATAACATGCTTACCTTGGGAAAAGGGTACAGGAGAATGAGGAATTAGGTACTTTGAAAAATCATTATTAAGTGTTTAATAGCTTTGATGTAACATTTGAACTAACATGAATAATAGATGCATAAAACACAAAGCAAATTTTAAAAAGCAGAAATGTATTCTATGGGAAAGAAACAACCAGTGTATTGATAAGAAAACAAACTGTTCGGCATAGCCATAAATAAGCAATCTTTACAAGAGTATGATTATATAAAAATTGACTAATGGTTTAACCAAATACTATAATATTACAATATTGGAATGCCCTGGAAGAGGAATTCAGGAATTATGATGATAAAGTGAATTTGAGCCTGAGCTATGAAAATGGGAAGTCAATAGCTTCTGCCAAAAATACATAAAGCCCTACAAATTTTAAGTGTCTTAGAAAAATGGTACTCAAAACCAAAAAGTAACCAACCAACCAAACAAACAAATCAAATAGCTAATGAAGTTGAGAGCCATTAGGAGAGAGAATTCAGGGATTGATAGTTGTGCCTGGCTTCCTCCTTTCCTCCCACTTTCCCCATACATCACGCCCCCGCCACATTTCCACATACTTGTCTTCCTCCCTGATGCAACACTATGCACACGGTCTCTATGCATAAAGTCTCTGGCTTTGTTTAAGGATTTGTTGAGAGAACCCTGGTATTATTGGGTTCTCTTCTCTTTGAGCAAAACAGTTACATAGAAAGGGGGTTCTAGACCAGGGATGAGGCCCTGAGTGCAGCAAATCGTAAGAAAAGATTTGTTCAAGTCAATTGTAGACCCAAGAGGCAGATGGATGTTGAGCTGTGTTAGTACACCAGGTATTGCATATTCCCAGAGAAACGGAAAAGAGTTGAGTCACTTAGCTGAGCCTTCCCTACCCATGAAACTTTGAGCTTGTGGAGAGATGGGAGAACAGATGGTTTTTTATAGATGCCTGTGGCTTTGGGGTAGGGGAGGGTCCATAAGTGACTTTTTACTTTATAGCACCTATTTGAGTCCCATCATTTAGGATATTACAACAATGAGATTAAAACCCAACTGAGCTGACATGAGAAAGCAGCCACCTATTTGAGAAACCTAGTAGAGAGAAAACAATCAGGTTGAAACCCTTAGATACAAGTCCGATGAAATAGAATGCCTGAGCAGATATCTGGATACCCCAATTAACATAGCCATTCAAGAAAGTCCAAATGCATTACAAACAATACTTTCTGGAACTTACAAACATGATTTGTGATTTTAAAAAATTGGTATGAATCAAATCAGAATATATAATTACTGAGACTCAGTGTCCTTGACGAGGGAGGTTTGGAGTGCCTAACAGCAGAAAACAAGTGACACACACCACTTCTGTTTATAGCTCATTGACTAGACCAATGTCATGATCCTGCTGAACTGCATGGGAAGGGAGGTGTCAATCCTGCCCTGTGCTGAGATAGAAGGGAGAAGGTCCCATGGGTGAACAGTGAAAGTTGTCATTACCATCTGAGGTCAGAGAAAAGATTCTAACTAAAATGCAAAAAAAAAAAAAAATCTCAAAAAGGGAATATTAGTGAATAATGGATGGTGACATAAATATATAGATATCAACATAAAAATGGAAATATAATACTGAAAGGCAGACTACCTGGGAATATGTAATACAACTGCTAAATAAGATCACTTAAAGCAGAAAATTTATTCTGTGAGAGAAATTCTAACTACAAACTACTCTTACAAACCTTATGAGTGAGAGATGGAGAGGAAGAAAATACAAGTTTATCTCCAAGATATTGTGGGTTTGGCTTCAGACTACCTCAATAAAGCAAATATTGCAATAAATCAGGTCAAACAATGTTTTTGTTTCCCAGTGCATAGGAAAGTTATGCTTATACCACACTGCAGTTTATTAAGTATGCAATAGCATTATCTCTAAAAAATTTATAGACCTTAATTTAAAAATACCTTATGCTAAAAAATAACCACCATATGAACTTTCAAAGTCATAATCATTTTGCTGGTAAAGGACTTTGCCTTGAAGTTGATGGCTGTTTACTGATAAGGAGGATGAATGCTGAAGTTTGAGGTAGCTGTGGTAATTTCTCAAAATAAGACAACAATGACCTTTGCTGCATTGATCAACTCTTTCTTCACAAATAATTTCTTTGTAGCTTGCAATGCTGTTTGATAACATTTACCCACAGTAGAGCTTTTTTACAAAATTGGAGTCAATCCTCTCAAAACTTGCTGCTGCTTTATCAACTAAGTTTATTTAATATTATAAATCTTTTGCTGTCATTTCTGCAATCTTCATAGCATCTTCACCAGGAGCAGATTCTATCTCAAGCAACTACTATCTTTGCTCATTCATAAGAAGCAACTTCTCATCCATTCAAGTTTTATCGTGAACTGCAGCAATTTAGTCAGACACTGCATTTATAATTCTAGTTCACTTGCTATTCCCACCATATCTGCAGTTACTTCTTCTACTGATATCTAGAACCCTGCAGTATCATTCATGAGGATTGGAATCAACTTCTTCCAAATTCCTCTAAGTGTTAATTTTTTTATCTCTTCCTATGAATTTTGAATGTTCTTAATGGTATCTAGAATGGCAAATCCTTTCTAGAAGGTTTTCACTTTACTTTGCCCAAATCCATCCATCAAAAGAATAACCGTCTATGGTAACTACAACTTTATTAAATGTATTTCTTAAATAATAAGAAATGCAAGTAAAAATTACTCCTTGTCCTATGGGCTGCAGAATGGGTGTTGTGTTAGGAGCCATAAAACATTAATCTCATTGTACATCTCCATCAGAGCTCTTGGGTGCACTGTCAATGAGCAGCAATATTTTGAAAGAAATCTTATTTTTTTTCTTAGTAGTAGGTCTCAACAGTGGGCTTAAAATATTCAGTAAACCAAGTTATAAACAAATATGCTGTCATCCAGACTTTGTTGTTCCATTTATAGAGCACAGGCAGAGTAGATTCAGCATAATTCTTAAGGGTCTTGGAATTTGCAGAAGCTACATAAGCACTGGCTTCAACTTAACTCCTTTGGTGCTGAAAATAATTATTTCCTCTCGTCCCAGTGCTGAATATTTTGTGCAAAATTTGAGCCAAAATACAAATTTTACAAGGGATCAATTATAGTTACAGTTTATGTTAGTTTCTTTCTGACTAGCCTGTAAATGAACTTAAAACAGCCAAATAACAAATAAAACTTGCAGAAAACATGTAGAAACACCCAGCCCCTATAGTTGACTTCAGTCAACAGCTGCACCAAAAAGGTTGAAGTCACCAGTTGCATTATCCCCTAACAAGAGAGTCAGCCTGTCCATATAAAGTGTTTCATCTACACTGAAAATCTGTTGTTTGGTATAGCCATCTTCATTAATTATCTTAGTTAGATCTTCTGAATAACCTACTGCACCTTCTACATCAGCACTTGCTGTTTTACCTGTACTTTTATGTTATAAGAATGGCAGAATTAAACAGAGTTAGGGCCTTGTGTGAATTAGGTTTTTGTTTAAGAGAATGTTGTGGCTGATTTGATCTTCTATCCAGGCCACTAAAACTTTCTCCATCTCAAAAATAAGGCTGTTTACTCGAGAAGCACTTTTAATTTCCCTCAAGAACTTCTTCTTTGGATTCACAACTTGGCTAAGTGTTTGGTATAGGACGTTAGCTTTCAGCCTATCTTGGCTTTCAATATGCCTTCCTCACTAAACTTAATCATTTATAGCTTTTGATTTAAACTGAGAGTGTGAGACTCTTTCCTCACTTGAATATTTAGAGGCCATATTAGAGTTATTAGCCTGATTTCAATATTTTTTATCTCAGGAAATAGGGAGGCCCGAGGAAAGGAAGGAAGAGAGAGGATTGACCAGTCAGTCAATGGGCTAGTCAGCACACACACATTTATTGATTAAATTCATTATCTTACACAGTGTGTTTGTGGTACCTAAAACAATTACAATAGTAATATTAAAGGTCATTGATCACAGGTCATTATAACAAATGTAACAGTAATTTAAAAATGTTTGAAATATTGCATGAATCACCAAAATGTGACATAGTGACATAAAGTGAGCAAGTGCTTTTGGAAAAATGGCACCAATG
This sequence comes from Lyroderma lyra, assembly GCA_004026885.1. Taxonomy (NCBI): domain Eukaryota; kingdom Metazoa; phylum Chordata; class Mammalia; order Chiroptera; family Megadermatidae; genus Lyroderma; species Lyroderma lyra. The sequence goes on from PVJL010001433.1 coordinate 61,091, forward strand.
GACTTGCTAGACACAGGTTTGCCACAAACCTTCAATTAAAAAAAAAAACAACAATATCTGCAAAGTCCCAAAAAGCAAAACACCATTAAAATGGGGTTGTCTGTAAAAACATACCAAAAGTCTCACTTATTGTGTGGAGGAAGAAAAAATGGAGAAAAAAGAAGAGGAAACCTATTTTAACGGTTTTATTCCGTGAGAGAAAGGAGTAAAGCAAAAGAAGATACAATTAGAATCATGGTGACAGAGGCAATGGGTTTTAATGAGAAAATAGTAGGTAATAATAATAAAAATAAATAATAATAGATTCATATGTGTGTATTTAAGAAAGTAATAAGAGGGATCATAGCTAAAAATAGGCAAATACACCATCTTCAAATTAACTGGAAGAAACCTGGAATGAAAATCAACAAATTGGCTGGCAAAAAATAGGCTAAGGAGAAAAGAAAAATATGCAATAATTTGTAAATAAGGTAAGATAGAAAGAACAAAATCAAAGATAAACTAATTATACTAAATGTGAAATTATTAAAAGACAGACACAGATTACAATGAAAAGCAAACCCATATACATATGTTGTTTTCAATGGATACATTTAATAATAATAATAATAATAATAATAATAATAATGATGATGAAGAAGAAGAAAAGGAGGAGAAGAAGTAGAAAGAAGGGGAAAACCAAGGGATACACAAGAAAATTCCAAGTATCCAAAACAGAAAGAAAATAAAAATAATAATTATTTTTCAACAAGGTGGGGTTTATAATTAAAAGCAATAAAGAGGATTAATAGGAATAATTATATAAATTACAAAATATAAATGAGGAAGAAGATATAATGAATATAAATATATATGAAGAAAACAGTATTGCAGCTAAAGATAAAACAAAAAGTATTAGATTGTAAGAGTTAGCAACACATAAAATTTAAAAATATGCAAAATATTTAAAGATTTTATTAGCTTCATCTAAGCATTATACAGAAGAAATAGGGGAGATTTGAAAGTGGCTGCTATCCTAAGAACTAAGGTTTGTGAGAGGTCAGCAGGAAACCTCAATTATGTAGATAATTGGTTAAGTGTAGATAAGTGATTCAGTACCATTTACTTTTTTAAAAATTTCAATGATATGTTTTATAAATCTAAATATCAATTTGAATAATCTATGTGAAATAACATTTCTCAGAATGAAGGGAGAACTATAAGGGTTATTGCTTATGATAATGCTAGAGAATGATGACTAAGATTCATGCTATTCTGTTTCCCTCCAAGTAATTAACTTGTTAACTTTTTCTTTATTCATACTTGATAATATATAAACTTTATAAAAGAAAATCATTAAAATGATAGACATTTAATGAAACTTTGTGTTAAGTTTATTTCAAAAAGAGAAATGTTTAAAATCATATTAAATTTATGACAAACAATTATCTTTAAAAAGAATCTCATTTCCAGAGAAGTATTTTCTTTCCTTGGTAAAGTAATATGCAATTTATTTTATTGTTAAACTGTCTTTTATATTTGGTTTACATTTTTATTTATATGGGCAGATTTTTAAAATCTCTGTAGGCATTAATAAAATTCTGAACTAGTTTCTCTTCACTGCGTGCTATTTTGTTAATGCATCTTTTTAAACAAGTAACATTTTCCAGAAGTAAACCAAGTTGCTACAAAACAGACAAATTGAGAGAAGTCCTAGACGTTTTTTTGGTCTTCTTGCTAGGCCTATTTTATTTCAAGCTTTAACAACATTCTTTTCATGTAATATGTGGATGAATTCATGGGACTTTAATTTGATTCTTATTTCCCTTTATAACTTTCTTTTTTAAAATTCTTCTGTTTTACATAATCACTTTTTAAAAATGTAATTTTATCAAATTCAAAAATGATTTAATGAGGCTGTTACTTGGAATTATGTTAATTGGAGGAAATTACCATATTCATAACACTCATTATTCCCACAGAGAACTTTCTGTATCTCTTATATTGTCAAATCTGTTTTTATGTTTCTTAGCAGAATTTGATGCTTTTCTCTCTACTTTAGTCATATATTTTTGTTTATTGAATTTCTATTTTTAAGTTACATTAATTGCATTTTGTGAACTGTTATTGCTACTTTATTAGATATGCTTTGGGTTTGTCAGTTTTTCTGTCCATTATCTTAATAAACTTGCTTTTTAAAATCTAAATATATTTTAGTGTATTTCCTTAGGTTTTCTAGATATACCATCAATCTTAAATGTAATAATTTTGGCTTTACAAAATTTGCACTGTTTCTGTTTCTTGTCTTATTACATGGGATAAAATAAAGTTAAATAGTTATTAGTACAGTAGGCATCTCTATTATGAAACAAAAATATATTATTGGAAAATCCTCTAATGCTTACCAATTAATATATAGTTATTGGTTCATTTAAGACAGATAATCTATAGTATTTTTAGGGGGGTACTTATCTATTATTTTACTAATAATCTTCTTGGGATGGTAGTCAAGTTTCTTCAACTATCTCTTGGGCATGTCATGAGATGGTCATATATTTTTTCATGTAGAATCTATTTATGTTATAATTTATTCAAAAATATATTTGCATTTTTGGAAAAACTACTTGACTATTGTCAATTAATTTATAATAAATTATTGAATTAAATTCATGGCGTTTTATTTGGCATTATTACATATGGTCTATATTTCATCCTATATTTTTTGTGCTATTTTTCTCTGTTTTTTTAATGTTGGAGGAATACACAATATTTAATTCAACTCTATATTCTGAAAATTATTATAAGGAGTGTGAATTATTCAATGTTTAACATTTGTGTGAATTCACCAGTAAAGCTGTATGGATCAAGATAATATTTTAGAGATAATTTTTTTGTCACGTCCAGCACAACACAAGCTGTGGGAGAACAAGAAGGGTGATGCAAAGTGAAAAAAGACAGTAGCTAAAAATATAGTATAAGCCTGTGACAGATGACTGGATAAAGAAGCTGTGGTACATATACACAATGGAATATTACTCAGCTATAAGAAAAGATGAAATATTGCCATTTGCAACAAAATGGATGGACCTGGAGATCATCATGCTTAGTGAAATAAGCCAGACAGAAAAAACAAAGAACTGTATGGCTTCACTCACATGTGGAATATAAAACTGAAAGTAACAAAGAAAATAAAACAAAATAAAAAAACAAACCAATAACCCATGGACACGATCAATAGTTTAATGTTTATTTAGGGACGAGTGGGGAGGGGAGGGGCAAAGGGCGAGGAGGTGGGAGAGGAGGGAGGGGGAGCTAAATATATGGTGATGGAAAGAGAAGTCACATTAGGTGGTGAACTTATTATACAACAAGTTGGCAATGCACTGTAGAATTGTATGCCTGAAACCTATGTAAATTACTTGCTAACAGATGTCCCCCAATAAATTTAACAATAAAAATAAATTTAATAAAAAAAGAAAAAAAAAGAAAATAGTATAAGCGGGTCTAAGGGACTCCAGCCTCAAGGGCTGAGGGCCCTGAAACAGGCAAATGTATAGCTGTTATTGATGGACATACAAGGAAGTGAAACTGGTTTTTTCATGGTCCCTGAGTTATGTTGCCTAGTAAACTGCTTTTTCCAAAAGTCCCCATTGTGTTTCAACATGCATTGTGTTTCTATGAGAACATATAATCCCCAAGGACTCAGTGCACTGAAACCACTCCAGGAGGTTGACTCAGTATCCAAGTCCTCTCTAAAGAAGCATGACCGACATTGTTCTATTAAGTCACCATTGGAGCAGCGTGGGACACAAGGCAGCCAGGAGGCAGGAGGTTAACCTCAGAGAGGGTGAGGGTCTATGCCTCACCTCCGTTGAGCCCAAGCTCTCTCCTGATGGCCCCTATGCAACTGTGCCTGTCTTAGGTTGTTCCTCTCTTGAGTAACCTTATCCGTCATTGACTAACCAGCCATCCTTCAGGGCCATACAGGGTGAGGTATGCAAGTGAAGGAGGAACAGTACCCCTGAGAGAGTTCTGTCTCCTAGATATTCCTTGCCCCCATGGCCTCCAAACTTAGCTCCTGCCTTAGAATGTCATGGAGAATGCTTGAGGGGGACAGATGGGTTGGCAGTTCGAAGGCAACATTTTTTCTTAGCTTTCTAGTTCTTCTATTGTAATTGATTTTCTAATTCTTAAAATAATTATAGAAATTTTAATTTTGTCAGAAAATTCATTAGATTAAGATATGCAATATACCTTAATTTTGATTAAGTACAGGGACTCTAAAATTTCCTAACTTTAAAAATCTCCAATTGTTTCCTCATTTCCTATTTTAATATGTTCTTTTAAAAAGATGTTTTCAATTCCCAGCCAGGAACTACCCAAAAAATAAATAAATAAATAAAAAGATGTTAAAACTGTCATATTTATAAATAGTATGTAAATATATTACATTCATGATGTTACTAATTAGTTGCCTAAATGGATTATGTTTCTTAAATATTTTATAGTTTTTTTATTCACTTAATTTGCATTATTAAACTTCTGGACTTTCCTTATTATTGCATGAAAATGTGGTCAGCATATTTTGCACTTTTGATCAATAAGTCATAAAATTAAAAATTATTTAATATAACTGAAAAGTTGTGTATTCTTTATGTATAGGGTGTATATATACACATTTCGTCAATTAAAGTTTGCCTATATTACATCGTTTTTATATGTTTATATATTATATCTTTTCTTTCAACTGATTGTGTAGATTTAAAAAACACTATAAATGATTGTTTCTTATATGATAAATATTTCCTTTAAATAATATTATTCAAACCTTCTACTTTTAAGAGAACACATATAGTTAATCTATGTCCACTGGGAGTATAGCATAAAGCAAAGCACCGACAATAATTGTTGGAAAACATAGAAGAGTTGAAATAAGTTGTAACTAATGCCATCAACAGTAAAATATGAATAAGATAAATTCAATTGGTATAAATGTCTAGAAAATAGAGCATTTTGATAAAAAATATAAATCTAAGAATGCATTTAAAAGGGAAAACTGCAAAATTAGCACTTTACTCTGCCCTAAAAACAATTCCTAAGGGGTAATAATTAAAATTGTATGTATATTTTGGAATTTATTAAAATCAAAAGTCCAAATTAAAATGTAAAATCAAATAAATATTTGACTATTTTTTACATATATTTCTACATATTGAATTCTCTGCTCAAAAGTTAATTAGAAAATTTCATGAGAATTCACTATTTTCTGATAAAGAAAATTATCAATTTTTAAGTATTTCATATCACATTTAAAGAGAGAATAATATTTTAAAATGAGAGAAAAATGTTTAAAATAGAAGTATGCCTAATCTTTAGTATCTTAGAATAATTAGATGGTATTGGGAAAAATGAATAGCAACATGCAAAAAAATAAAACTAGACCACCATCTTATACCATAAACAAAAATTAACTCAAAATGGATTAAAGACTTTAACATAACACCTAAAACTGTGAAACTCCTAGAAGAAAACATAGGCAGTAAGCTTTTGGACACAGGTCTTGAGGATGATTTTTAAAATCTGACACCAAAAGTAAAAGCAACAAAATCAAAAAATAAATAGTGGGACTATAACAAACTAAAAAGCTTCTCACAGTAAATGAAACCATCAACAAAATGAAAAAGCGGGGAGTTCTCTGGTGGTGTAGTGGGTTAAGGCTCCAGTACTATCAGCGTTGCGGCCTGGGTTCAACTCCCATCTAGAGAGCTACCCACATACAAAAAAAAAAAAAAAAAAAAAAAAAAAAAAAAAAAAAAAAAAAAAAAAAAAAAAAAAAAAAAAAAAAAAAAAAAAAAAAAAAAAAGAAAAAAAGAAAAGCAACCTACTAAATGGAAGAAAATATTTGAAAACCATATATCTGATAAATGGTTAATATCCAAAATACATAAAGAATTCATTTGATTTAATAGCAAAATAAAACAAACAATCTATTTAAAAGATGGGCAGAAGATCTAAATAGGCATTTTTCCAAAGAAGACATGGAGGTGGTCAATAGGTACAGGAAAAAATGTTCAACCTCATTAATCATCAGGGAAATGCAAATGAAAACCACAATGAGATATTATCTCACATCTGTTTTAATGGTTATTATCAATAAGACAAGAAATAATAAGTGTTGGAGAGGATGTGGAGAAAAGGGAAACTTTGTGTATTGTTAGAGGGAATGTAAGTCGGTGCAGCAACTATGGAAAACAGAATGGCAGTTCCTCAAAGAAATTACAAATAAATAGAACTACCATATTATCTAGCAATTCCACTTCTAGATGCTTAATTGAAGAGAATGAAAATACTAACTCAAAAAGATATGTGTACCCTCATGTTCATTGCAGCACTATTTACAATAGTCAAGATATAGAAACAGCCTGTGTTCATCAATAAATGAATGAATAAAGAAATTGTCACACACACACACACACACACACACACATACACACACACACACGCACACAGATGCAATAAAATACTATTCAGCCACAAAAAGAATAAAATCTTGCCATTTGCCACAACATGAAAGAACTATGAGGACATTATGCTGTGAATAAGTAAGTGAATAAGTAGACAAATAGTCAAATGCTATATGACCTGTGGAATCTAAAAAACAAAAACAACCTCCCCCCACCACCAAAAAAATAAAATGAAACAAACTGAGCTCATAGATACAAAAATCAAGTTGGTGGTTGTCAGAGGTGGGAGGTGGGGGTGATGAGAAAAATAATTGAAGGAGTCAAAAGGTAAAAAAAGAAAAAAAGGAAAAACATGAATTTTCCCTTAGATAAATTGTCAAATCCTTAACAGTATTATTCAAGACTTCCTCTACAGTATTTATATGGGAGAATAAACCAATTTTAATAGCTTAGTAATAATTTTAGAGGAAGTAAGTTTATCTACTAAGTTAGTGAAACAAACTTTCCCATTGGCTGAGGAAATAATTCAAAATTACTGTATATTATAGAAATCTCTTATAATTGCCCTTAATTTTTTGAAGTTAGAGAGAGAGAATAATGTGGAAATTAGAGATGTGCCTAATCTTTAGTATCCTAGAATAATGCAATGACAATTTGAACTCTGTCTCTGAACTAAATTATCTTTTTCTTGATCATCTTTCTATATCTTACCGGTAATTTTCTTTTGGTCTCAGTGAATTATGTTAAAAATTTTGGTTGGAAGATTGATTTCATTGTGCTGCAAAGTAAAAGCCTGCTTATTTGGTTACAACTTCATGCTGACCAAATGTTCTTTTGAAAAGTAATTCTCACATCTGCTAACTAAATTCTGTCATAGATCAAATGAGATGTTAGCACTATTTCTTGCCATCTGTATTTGGTAAACTCTTGAATGATAATTTACTATGATTAAACAGAATATATAGTTTTTTTAGATGGGGAATCTATTTTGCTTAATCTATGATAGATCTTTAATATGTTATCATGATAATTATGAAGCAGTTTAGAGTTTTAAAAAATTAAGTGTGGTCATCACTTCTCCCTAGGAACACAAAAATTTGCATTTTCCAATACCTTGCAGTTAGGTAGGAAACTGTAATTAGCTCTGACCAATAAAATGTGTTAAAATGTTGTGTGCCACTACCAGGGTAATTAAATTCAAAGCCTGTGAGTGTTTAGCTAGTGTCTTCTTTTCCTTGCCTGCTGTGGCTATAGACGTCACAAACTGAGGTATCAGAATCACAGGATCCTGGATACCTGAGTCACTGCATAGTGGACAGATGCCCTGAGAAGTGACTTAGAACCACATGGAATTTACATGTAGTAGGAATAAACTTTTGTTGTTTTAAACTACTGAGATTTTTGGGCTATTTATTTTTGTAGCACAGTCTCTTCTGACAAATACATAAAAAAATCTGCTAACTTGGGGCTTTTATTTATCACTAGTGAGTTTATGAATGTATGCTTATACTTATAGCTATTTGCATACTATTTTGAGGTTGCTTTTTAAAAAAATACTAATAATATACATATTATGATAACAATAATTTTTTCATATACATTATTATATTTATTGAAATATGATTTATACTAATGTTTCTATTCACTTCACTGTTATCAAATATTTAAATACATGGTAGCAATTATATTTAGCCCAGAAATGTTTCACTCATCTATTTTATTTTGAACACTTGTCTTAGGGCATGATTGATCATGTGAAATATGCTCCACCCTTTGAATTTTGTTGTTATATTTTGTACTTGTCACATAGAATGCTTAACATGAAATATTTATGTCTCTCACAAAGCCTTAAATATGCACCTCAGCATTTGAAGTAGACAATGGTGGTAGTAAATATTTATTAATTTTAAAGCATGACAACAAAATTTATGAGACGGACTACATGTATATGGAATGTTCATACTGAATGCCAATGTACACATTGATTTATAATGGATAATAAGGCTGACATCCATAAAAATTACTGTGAACTCTTTTGAGGAAAAAAATCTATAAATATATTGCAAATCATTACTTATCTTTATTTTCTGTTTTGTTTTCATTTTTTCTCAAAATTTGGGGTCACAGAAATAAAGACCTCTCTGTTGTGCACTCTCCCCTTGTGCCTATGAAATTATTCTCGTAGATTTAACAACTATTTATTGAGTAACTTACTCTGTGTCAGGTACTGCTCTAGGTAGCAAGGCAGAACATTTATGAAAACATTATTTTTCTCTTCTTATGGAACTTTATTAAAGACAATTAAGATAAATACATGTGATGATTTTGTAGAGGAATAACAGCTTTGAAGTGGATGTGATGTGTGGAATGATCAAAGATCTCTTACAGGAGGTTATTTTTTTTTTTTAGTTTTCTTTTTTATTTTAGTTTTATTGAGACATAATTGACATATATCACTGTATAAGTTTAAAGGATACAGTATAGTGATTCGATAGAGAGGTAGTATTTGAACTGACACCTGAATGATGAGATCCAATCCCTGTAAAAATCAGATTTCTAAAGATTTATTTTGGAGTACATGGAGATCTAAATGAAACTGTAATAACTACCACCTGAAACATTCTGGTTTAAATCATCTATATGGAGGCACTTCCCTATACTATCATCTTTTCCTTTGGGATTAGCGGGCTTAAAATGTGCTCCAGTAGCTATTCTTGGTAATAATTTCCAATTTTAGATGTGGAAATCATCAAGTGTATGGATCAGATCCATTTAGTTTTGTGTAGTCCTCTCCATCTTCCAATGACTGACTATATTAGTGTAAGTGTCAAGCTTGACATCTATATCTCATTAAGGTTTTTTTCTACTAAAGTTGTCATATTTCTTACTCACTGTTTCTCTTAATCACCGGGAGTATGGCAATGCCTTCCAAATGCCCACCCACACCCTCTGGTTCCACTTTAATTCATTTTCACACTGTAACTAAATTAAATTCTTTTAAAATGTCAATCTTATTACCACCCCAACCCACCATACACATATATCTGAGATTCTTTATTAGCTCATTTTTGGTCTTACAATGAAACTACCAGATTTTAGTAGGCCCTAGAGGCCCTACACAATCCCTTTGTATTTCTGCCTCTTTGGTCCCTCTACTCTAAATTGGTTAATTTTCTTGTATGTATCATGTTCCATTCTGCCACTAGTCTTTGCATGTGCTATTGCATCTAGAATGTTCTTTACTTGCTTCATATTCTAATGATTTCTTACAGTGTTCAAATTCTAAATGATTTTAAACATTATAAAATACACAGGAATATTATTGTTTAGGCATTATTTACTAAATTAAATATTTTGCCAAATTTGTTTCAGAATTTTTTGAACATTGAGTGGATTGCAGAAACACTGCAAGTATAATAACTATGTAGCTATTATTTCACTGTCTTTCTTCCTAACCCCAAATCAACCACTAATTTGAAAAGGGTGCATTTCCATTAATAATTTTATACTAAAAGTTCCCCTAAATATATAATTATAATCTCTATCTGAATTTAGATGAGTTTGGATAGAGGGTTAGGGAGTGAAAGAATAGCAAATTAAATGAATCTATTTGGTTCTGGAATTTCAAATAGTGAGAATTTACACAGAGATTTATACAAAAAATTACCTGAATCCATCAGTTTCTATATTTGAATAGCAAAAGTCTGGGTAGTGAGGGGACTGTGAGTGTGTGTGTGTGTGTGTGTGTGTGTGTGTGTGTCATTTTTTGTAATTCATATAATAGATTTATATCGTTTACATAATTTCTGTTACTTTAGCAACATCATTTTTTTGTAGACTTATCCATGTTGACTTAGTTTATTTATTTAAATGGGTATATATATTTGTGTGATTATACTTTAATGTAATTATGCATTCCCCCATTATTTCCTTTTTTATATTATAGGTAATAGTTAAATGAACACTTTTCATATTTTACTCAGGCCAAAGTGTAAGAGTTTTTCTAGGACTTATGTGTATGTGCATGTGTGTGTGTGTGTGTGTGTGTATGAAGGCTTGAACATTGTCAATTTTACAGGATAATGTCAAAATGCTCTCTAACATAGATTTATCAATTCTTCCTATACCAATTGTATGGGAGCCCTCATGTTTCCACTTGATTGCCAAAGCTTGGTCATGTTAACATATGCTGTGTTTTTATTTCTAATCTCATGATAACTAATGAGGTTGCGTATATTTTGTATTTTTATTGGTTAATTTTCTTTTTGGGTGAACTATCTATTCACCAATTTTATCCAATGTTGAATTGGGTTATTTTTTTTCTTATTAATTTATAGAAATGCTTTACATCTACTAAATATTAATATATTTTCATTACATTTATTTTAAATAGCTTCTCTCTATATTTCACCTGTCTTTTAAGTTAGTTAATGATGTCTTTTATTGAACAGAAAATTTTAAGTTTAATATAATTAAATTTAGTAGTCTCTCTTACAGATTGCTTGTCTATGTCTTACCTAGAAATCTCTCCTTATTCTAAGGTTATGAGAATATTCTCATATATTCTGAAAAAATTAGTTTTCCATATTTATTGTGCTTTCATTTTGTATTTGTGTCTAAAATGTATGTTTGTGTATTATGTGAAGTAGAGCTATATTTTTATTTTTATCATCATATATAACCAAATACCTAAGTATCATTTATTAAGTAGTCTATGCTTTGCCCCACTGATTTATAATATCAAATCTTTCCTATATCATACGTACAATGCATGATTGCATTTATTTTTCATTTATTCCTGTATTAAAGCTTGTATAAATGTTTTAATAGTTGGTAGAGCTAGTTTTCTTATTCAGTAATGTTTTTGCTATTTTTGGTCCTTAATTCTTCCATATTCACTTTTGAGTTAGGTTATCAAATTCAATGAAAAGTTCATTTTGGCTTTTAATGCAAATCACATTGAATTTAGAGATTAATTTATAGAAACTTGATCTAATTTTGATACTGAGCTGTAGTGCATGGATATTTTTAAAGTTTTGTTTTATGAGGTCAGACAATTAATTTCATGCACTCATCCTATGTAGAAAAAGTGCTACATACCTCATTGCTGAACACCAATACGGCCATCTTCAAAGTACTCCCCTTGGGAAGCTATGCATCAATGCCAGCCCGTAGTTCACCCTTCAAAGCAATTTTGGAACTCTTTTTCTGGAATGGCCATCAGAGCTGTCGTTGTGCCCAAAATCTGACAACTAAGTTCACAAACTTGAAAGTTGGGACACGTTACCGAGTTGTCTGTACTGTGCTGCCAACCTATGTACTTGGTGGCAAATTTGTGAACTTAATCATCACATTTTTTGGGAAGACAACAACTCTGATGGTCATTCCAGAAAGAGTTCCAAAATTGCTCTGAAGTGTGGACTAGGTGCTGGCATCGGTGCAAAACTTCCCAAGGGGAGTACTTCAAAGGTGACAGCAGTGATATTCAGCAATGAGGTAGAAAGCACTTTTTCTAGGATGAGTTCACGAAATTGTCCTACCTTGTATATCTTCAAATTCAGTGTTTAGTTTCTCCCATATGTTTCTCGCACATGTTTTGTTGTTTTTTTTAAAGAAATAGTTCTTGCTATGGCATGGTTTTGACTACATTTGGAGATAACATCTTTTAAAATTTAGTTTCTAAAGGTTTGTTTCTGATGTAAATAAATATAATTGCTCTTTGTACACTACTTATTTTTCAGATCTTCACTCACATACTCATATGTTACTTTAGAACTCATTTGATTTCCTCCATATGTTTCCTAGCTCTGGGTACCTCTCTTTCGTTTATTTACCACAAATGCTGTTTGCCTTTGTTTTTATGATTACTTTATTAAATGTGATCTTTTCCACTAGACTTTTATGTTCTAGGTTACAAATCATGTCTGTTTTTCTCCACCTTTCTATTTTCATTAAAAGCCCAAGGACAGTGCTTTGCGCAAAGCAGGTATTTAACTACTAGTTTTTGAGTGACTGTAGTAATGAATGAATGAGTTTAGTAGTATCATTTTTAAATCATTATTAATTATGTTTACATTCTTAGAGTATGAGAGATTAAAGGAAGGTTCCCTTCAGACCTAACAGCTCAGTTCACACCGGAGACAAATCAATTAAAGCTAGCAGCATCTAACAGACTAAAAATGATCACCATTCAAGACTTAAAATTATGTTTTCACTAGCTTCTGTCTGCTGATTATGACAACCCTCTTCAACTGAAACATGAAATAAAGAATTGCACAGAAGAGAGAAGTAAATGTTGCCCTTCATTTTAAGTGTCTTTTAATAGTAAAAAGCTGTGGAGTATTTATGTAAATCATTATGAATAACAAATGAAATTGTTTTATCAAGACTACTAAAAGGAAATCTCAATGAATTAATTATAAACAAAGTACAGCTTTTTACAAGGCAATAATTCTTATCTGGGTTGCAGTTTGATGAACTAAAAAGAAAAGAGTTCAAATTTAATTTTCTACTGACATAACTAAAGTTTTAACTACACTTTTTCCACTTTGGATTACAAAGGAAAAAGGAGCGCAAAAACTGTTGTCAAGATAATCGTTTGCTTTTTCATCATAGGTTTTCCAAGCGGAGAATGAGCTTAGAAACGATCTTTTATACTAACCAAATATTCTGTTAATAGCACATAATTGGGAGCAGAATTTGCCCCCTTAATATATATTTTTTGGCATAAGAATTATTTTAGGCTGATTATTTTTAAGAAACAGCAAATATAGGAAAAGCTCTGACAGCCTAGCAGAAGTTACTCTATTGTAAGGAACATTTACACTTATAAGAGAAATCTTCATTTGTAAGGGTGTCTCCCTTACATACCCAAAGAGGAGGATGACTAAAACTCTAGAAACTCTTACCATTTAAGGAGGCTTAGATTTAAATCTGCATAACCACCATACCGGGGCTTACTGTGCTTTTCCTGGTAACCTCCCACAACTTGCTCTCCCTTCACTTCCAACATCTTTTGTTTTTAACTGTAGATGGTATTTAAGGTGGGAGCTGGGGCCGTTTCCTGGAGTTACTCAGCTTTCCTGAGTCATTTCCATACATCTAAGAGGTATACATGTTATTAAACTTCCGTGGTTTTTTCCCCCCTCATTAATCTGTTTTTGATAATGGGGGTCTCAGTCAAAAGGGAAAACTCTTTTTCCTTTCTGATACACATAAAACCAAATATTTGGCATTTGGCATAGGTTACATAGATGAGCACAGTTGTTGTTGTTGTTGTTGTTGTTTTCTCTGTTTAGCTTTTTATATATTTCCTAGCATTTTTGGAAAGGTCAAGGAATATAGTTAAAAAAGAATTAACTCTCACTTTTCACATGTAGCCCCAGATTCACATGCCATTATTTACTATTTGTGAATGATCAATGGCACCTTAACAAGAAACTCTAATTAGTGCTTCAGCTAAAATTGGCTATATAATTTGTGAGATCCAATGGTTTTCTTGTTCAAAAATACTTTGAGTTTTGAGAGGGTGACAACAGAGCATTCAACAAAGTGTGGGGCCCTTTTGAGGTCTGCAGGCCACTCAATCTTGAAGTTGAGGCTTTTATATCTCCTTGCAAACCTAGCATTGGCCCAGTGGGGATAATTTGTGCTTCCTCTTTTGTGAATGGATAGTGATAAAGTGCAGATGTGGAATGGATTAACTTTTCAAAGAAGGGTTCCAGGTGAGTTCTAAAACAAGGACTTTGGCTATCAACAATACACTCAGTGATCCTTGAAAACAGGCAGACCTTCCTAAGTAGAATGGTGACTGACTGTTATTGGTGTAATTTTTCTGACGTGAACCATAATCATAACATTAAATATAAATGTATTTTACTTATAAATTTATATTAATTATAAAATTCCCATTTCCCCTGTGTAAAATTTTTAGTAAAATAAATGAAAATCATGACATTGCCCGTATTAAAAATACATTAATTTGAAAAGGTACAATGCAGGTACTACTGCAGTTGTTTTTAGCTTCTCCGTGTACCGGTGTCTTACTGCTTCAAAGTAATTTCCTTTTAGTATGGATCTTATCACCATGTCACCTATCACTTCAATATGAATTTTCTTTAACTGCTCCTCCAAATAAATAGACAGATGGACAAACAAACAAACAAATAAAACAAAATAGAAAGACCTTTTAGAATTGGGTTCTAACATGGTAAAGTATTTTGTAAAGTTACAGAGGCAAAAGCAGATGCTCAAAAATGGTTGCTTCTGTGGCAGGGGAGTGAGTATCTTTGAAAACAGAAGATAGACCTATGGTTCTTTGGGCCCGACTTAGGTTACAGGTAAATATGGAAAGTTTAATATACAGCAGGTAGAGTAAAGCAGGACATTTATAAGAAAAAGGGAGACACTTGACATCAGAAAGAGAGCTATATCATAAATAGTAAGTAATAAGTTTGCTCCTGGTGAGATTCCTCATCTTAGCATGGTGTATCCAGAGCAAAATTAATCTCTGAAAAAAGACAATGACAGCAACAAGGCAGGGCCAGCCTATGTTCAGGAAGCTCAGTCTATGGCCTGGCTTCTGTCTCAACACAAAAACTGAAACAGAAGCCCAATCAGAAAGATGGCTGTGTGAGGAGGTAATGTGATGACAAAGGTGGGGCAAGTAAAGGCTTAATAAGGGGGGAAGCATGGGAGTTCTGGGCATTAAAAACAGTGATCCTCATAGCTATGACTATTCCATCCATATTTACTACCAGGCATTGTTGATGCAGTTAAGAAATACAAAGATAATAAGATGTTGCACATATTCTTGCCTTTAGGCACTCTGGATCTATTAGGCAAAGAAGACACAAATAATTTTATTACAATAAGATAAGAAAAAGCTTAGAAGTATACACTAAACAGATGTAGCAACACAGAAGGGTACAATACAGCCTGGGATTTCAAGAACATGTGACTGAATATTTAAAAATGAGTAGAAATGAGTCAGATGAAGAATGAGTGGGAGGTCATTCTAGATATATAGAAAAGTCAAAGAGGTGAGCATTAGTGTGGTGTGCTTACAACTACAGGCAACACAGTATTTCCTAGACATTAGCTTATCAGGGAAAGAAAGGAAGAGAATGAAGGAATCAACAGGCCATGTTAGGGAAGACTTGTAGGTCACACTGCTAGGCTTTGACTCCTGACATTTAAAGTATTTTTAAAAGTAGGATGATAAGGCAAAGTTGCATTTTACATTTAATCAAAGGTAAAGAGATTTGAGGCAGTGAGATCAATCAGGGCAGGGGCTATAGCAATCACTGCTAAGAGTAGCTGAAAGCCTGGACTACGGGAACGAAAGTAGGACTGGGGAGGAAGGGGCGTATGTCAGATAGATGAAGGAGGTAAAGATAGCCATTATCAATCAAATTGGTTTGTGGTTTAATAATGAGCTTGAGGGGAAGGAAATAAGTAACTATTTGAGTGGCAATGAGAAAAGCAGGGCTAAATATACCCATTAAGATGTGTGTCAATTTATTTTAGTGGCATGCAGCTTGTTACTCAGGGTAGGCTGTTATGCTGTATTAAAAGCAACCAAAATTTTCAGGGGCCTAACAGCAAGTGTATATTTCTTGCTCATGATGTATGTTCTGTGGACTATGAGGTATCTCTTCCATATAAGCACTCAAGATCCAGACTGCCACAAGTACCACTGTTTTGTACCTACAGCAACTGAGTCATGTCTTAGCAGCAGACAGAGGGTAGCCTGGAGAAATATATGTGGACATTTCTCAACTTAGCCCAAGAAGTAACACAATTTTCTTCTGGTCCTATTTCTTTGGTTAGAACCAGTGATGCATCCCCATTTAACTTATCATTTGCACAGAAGCCTGATAAATGTAATCTTCAGTATCCCCAGAGAGAAAGGAGAACCAAAAACTGATGACAACTGGTGAATTATAATGAAGCCTAACGTAATGCTAATTTATTTTGGTGGGATGTTATGTAGCATGAGACAGGCTAAGCTTGGCCATAGGGAAACATTCAGGGCACTCACTTTGCAATAACCTCTTCTGTGCCAGGCCCTATGCTAAACCTGCATACATTAAAATTCAGTAATTTAATTCTCTCAATCATCCAAGAATACAATAAACTCTTAATGAAAATTTGAATTTTAAACTTGGAAAATAACTTTCAAATGATCATTCTAGAACAAACCCTTTATTTTGTAGATGAAGAACTGATATCAAGAAGAGTAAAATGAAAAGGTACCTACTTCAAGTTATAAGGTAAATAAGTCATGGGGATGTAATATACAGCATGATGACTACAGTTAGTACCGTATTGCATATTTGAAAGTTGCTAAGATAGTAGCTCCTAAAAGTTCTCATGACAAGAAAAAATATAACTATGTATGATAACGGATTTTAAGTTGACTTACTGTGGTGATCGTTTTAAAACACATACAAATATCAAACCATGATGTTGTACACCTGAAACTAAAATAATGTCATATCTCAATTATACCTTTAAAAAAATCAAAGATGATGATGGGCTGACAGACAAAAGTGACCATCATTTGAGTTGGAGACCCAGGTATTCTTATTTATTACAGAGACTAATACCAAAAAGGACTAAATAAATAAATTAATAAGAAAAAAGAGAATAGAATGATGAATTTCAGATAACATAAAAAACAAGTCACAGAGATTAAGAATCAAACTCAGACTGGACAGTAAATTCAGAGTGCTTTTCTCCTATCACTCTTTCTCATGTTCCAAGATTTGGATCTCAAAGATTACATGGAAAATCTTGTGACGTTTCCTACAGATGGGCAAAATTACTGGTATAAACCTCTTAGTAAAGAGTATAAAGACATGATTAAATTATATTTTATTCGATATTGATATCATCTCTGTGGCATACTCAAGAAGCCATGGCTGGTCATGCAGGCTTAATTTACATCCCATGTGACAATGCATTATTTGCACTGAAAACTCTAAAGTTTGATGGCGTGAGGAAAGCGTACAGGGTATACAGGTTTCCCGCTATTAACCTAATAAATTCTTACTGACGAAGTCTCTATCTCTTATGATTTTCAATTATATTTGACAGTATCTGTCATACCAATTTCTGTCTAATAAACTTGACAGACAGAAGGGAAATACAGCACTTCTGTGGCCAACTCTCACAGCCTAATGCATTCATTTAACCTTGGAATTGCCATGTCATGGCACTAACTTCCTGATTCAAATCCAAACAAAATTGCAAAACAAATTAATTTTAATTACTAAATATTAAAAGAGATTAACTGTGTTACTTAAACTGGTACTTAGGTTAAGATACATAATCACCAGGCAAGTAGAGTTAATGCAGAAGCTAGTTTACTTTCTGGTTGCAGAATTTAACAAATATTATATTAAAGTCTACAGGCAAGAATGAGATTAATTCACCAATGGTTATAAAATAAATAAGTAATACCCCCCCAAAAAAGAAATATAAGTTATAAAATTGAACACAAAATGCTTTTATGAATTAAAAAATGTTTTTAGGAAAGCATAAGTAAAAGTTATACTGTATTTTCCAAACATTGGTGCTTACCTCTGAGGGGTGCGTGGAGGCTATTTAAAGGTACAGAGTAAACTACAAAATAAGCGCAACATGTTCTTGGAGACCCTATTTTAATAAAAATTTTAATGATTTAACCAGTATTTTTATATTATTATAAACATGGAATATTATTATAGGGTAGAATCAAAGCTTCCATGACTTTTTATAATAGCAGAAAGTGCAATGGAAGTGGGTCACTTAGTCTCTGAGGATATGTGTCAGTTCCCTCTGCTATTAATGGTAGGATAGCAATAAACTGAGAAACAGATGGAGTAACACAAGTTTGTGATTTTTATTATGTCTTTGGACTTCAGAGTAAAAAACCGAAATTATCCTTCAGCAGGTAAAGAAGTAGGAAAAGGCCAAGAATTATCTTCCTTTGAACATGAACTGGACAGTAATGTGGATAAATAATGACAGGTTACATTCAGTTACACAGTTGGCAGATGATCTAAGAACCTTCCCTTTTTATATTAGAGGACAGAGGGTTGGCTGAGCCCTAGGCAACAATACTCTTAAGACACCTGACATGATGAGGATTTTAGTCCTGCCTACTCCTACAGAATCTATGTCCTTCATTCCTCTTGGCATAGATTTGAATAGGATACTGAAACTGTGAAATAGAGAGACAGATTTAATAATCATTCCACTTAGTGAGTACAGCTGGGGCAGGTAATTAAACAGGTTTTCTCTTGCCAGCAGGCCTAAATCAAGAGTCTTGGTCACACCTCTGCACTGAGATGGAAAGCTAATATTAAACAGGACTTCTCCAGGCAGGTCTATGTCAGCATTGCTGTTCTTAGCGAGTAGAAGTTATTAAAGGGTCTAGTCAGGCTGCCAGAGGCTTGTCAAATCACCAGTCTTAGGAATGTTGAAAATATAAGCTAAAAAATGAAAAGGGACTAGACTAATCGAAAAATTATTATTATTGAGTTCGTTGATGTCTAATAAAATACACTCATTGTGAATCTTTAATATTGTCATGATATGAAGAACAACCTAAACATTGGCAATATAATTTCTTAATTTAAAAAATTTTCAGTTTCTTTGCATTGTGAAAACACGATATTTAATTGATACGAGACATACTAACCTAACCGCACGTAGGTTGAATAGTGACAAAAAACTCATAGAGAGATGAAAATTGAACTTAGTTAAATTACCCTTTGTTAGGAAAGCATTTTTTTGCTTGAGGATGAAAAGTCAAAACCATTTAAAACATTTTTTACTTTAAAAATACATCAATTGTATCTATTGTTTCATTAATAATTTTTCCTATATTTATTGTTTCTGTTATATATGTTGCTATATAACAAACTACTCCAAAACTTCGTATCTTAAATAGAAAATACCAAAACTATAAATACTATTCGCATATCAAACACATAAGTTCCAACAAATGATTTTGGTCAGCTTGGTGACATATCAATTTTGTTCCACTGTGTGGAAAGGCATCAAATCTAAGTACAAGTCACTTGAATCACTCTATTCTGTGGTTCTACTTTTAGGTGAGTGTGCATGATGGTGGTGGTGAGAAGTAGAGAAGGGGTTTGTTTGGGGTAAAATTTTCAATGAATTCCCAATTCATTTGTTTGCTTGTTTGTTTTGGAGGGAGGCAGAGAAGGTAGGTGTGTTGCATATTCAGTGACTTAAATAGTGTTGTATCTTTGACATTGAAATAAGGATCTGCGTCTATTAAAGTTATTTTTTTTTTACTGTGTTTTAAAACACTTAGGAAAAAATCTCCTTTTTAATATGAACTCAAATTGCATGATTTATGCTAAATATAAAACGTTTGGGCAGCTGTGTAATATGAGGTACCTACAATTTAAACTAGATGAGAACCATGCAGAAATAAACAGGATTGCAATTGTTGTCTGGATACTTAAAACTAGAATAAAGAAACAATTCTAAATCTATTACCTAGATTTAACAAGAAGCTAAATTTTAGAGACAGTCACATAATATCAAGCATTACAATTTATAAATGTATTTAAAAATTTAATAATTTTACTAGATACTATTTTTTACATAGCCAAATTTTTATAAAATATATTAAATATAAGTTATGGAGAAAAGGATCTATCCCTATCACTGCCTCTGCCTTGCAAACAGCTAATATTAGCACTTTATGCAAAAATAAGCAGTTATGAATATGTATTCTCATTTTTCTATTTTCACAATAAAGTAGTATTCTATACATGCTATTCTAGATAGACCTTGATTTTTTTCACTTAATATATCTTTTTATGTGTACACATTAAGAGTTTTCTCATATTTTACATTTATATAGTATTGTATTATATAGATGTACAATAATTTAAACAGCTATCGATGAACATTTTTTTAAAACACAAGTATATGTATGAAAATCTGTACAGAAGAGAAATTACAGAGTTAAAATATATATGCATTTATAATTTTCATAGATATTATCGAATTGCTCCTGATAAAAGCAACAAATGTATACTGACTCTAGAACTATATGAGATTGGCTTCCACAAAGCCTTATCGACAGGGTCAAATAAAACTTTATTCTTCCTTTCAAGTTGGAAACTTAAAAAGTGACACTTCCATTACTATTAATGTGCATTTCTTTTATTTTCATTGAATTTATATTTTGCTTTTCATATTTTAAAGAGGATTTGCTTTTCTGTGAACTGTATGGTTATATTCTTTCACCAAAGATCTATAGGGTTATTGTTTTTTATTACTATTTCTTATTAATATCATTAATATTAACATTCAGGGAAATTTATATAACCAACTTGAGGTTGATATTTTTATCTGAGTTAGCACATGTTTCTTCATTTTTATTAGTTCTTTGATTATATAATTTTTTTGGCCTTGCTGAAGTTCTTTACATTTTTTCCTTAGTGGCTTCTGGAATTTGAGTTACACTTAGAAAGACTTTTGTCTCTCCAATTTTATAAAGTAATTTTCCCAGATTTTTCTCGTACATTTATGCATTATCTAAACATTGTTCTGTTTGGAATTTATTTGGGTGGCTGGTGTGAGGTACAGCTTACTTTTCATTAGCTATTTCAATGCCATATTTTGAATAATCATTTCTCCACTAATTTGATACAGTAACTTTATCATCTTTCAATTTTTTATATATATTTTTATGGACTTTGAATGCTGTATTTAGAGACATCAAGCTGTCTCTTTATATCTGAGTCAATACCTCACTGTTTTAATGCTGAAGCTTTACTAATATTTGTTATAACTATATCATAAATAAATGATCTCATAAGGCTGGTCCTTTATGTCGTATTCCTAATTTTTTTTCAGAGTTTTGTTGGAAATTTTTCTTTATTTTCTATTTAAACATTATGGTTATAATGGTTATGACTAGTTATGATTATAATTAGCTATTATTAGTTTGTATAATTAACACTTATTATTTTTATTTAGTTTGTATCAAATTTAGAGTAACATAGGGAGAATTAAAATCTTTATGACATTGGGAGTTTCCTGGTGGTATAGTGGTTAGGCTTCAGCACTGTCAACGCTGTGGCCTGGGTTCCATTCCCAGCTAGGGAACTACCCATTAAAAAAAAAAAAAATCTTTATGACATTGAGCATTTCTATCCAATGATAGTATGTTGTTATATTTGGTCATGTCCTTCAGTGCTAGTTTGAAGTCTTTAAAGAGATCTTTTAATTTTCATTACTGTTATTCTTTCCTATTTAAACTTGGTATTTTATGTAGAGTTATTACTTTGCTATAGTTTCTAACTGGTTGTTATTTGCATATATGAAAGCTGTTTTTAAAATTTTGTTACCATATATAATGGTGATTTACATTACATATATTAATAGGTTTTTAAATGTTGAATCATTTAATATACCATAAAACTTAGTCATGGTAAAATTGTCTTTTAATTTTGCTGTGTTTTATTTAAGATTTTTGCATCAACATAAGTGAGACTGTTGTACAGTTTGTTTTAAAAGTACAGTTTTAATAAGACTTTAGTATCAATGTCACATATTTTTTTTAAATAAGCTTGCTTTCCTTTTTATGCTTGGAGCAGTTTAATAACATTTCAATAGTCTGATTGTTAAATATTTGTTGGAATTCTCCTGTGAACCTCTTTAATCCTACTGTTGATGAGGAAGCTTAAGCTTTGACCATTGTTCTGTCATTTGTTTCATTAAAAGTAATCTTTCCTGATTTCTGACTTTCAACATCAGTTTTGATAAATTATTATTTTCTTAAGAAAAGTATCTATGTTATCCATGTTTCAATTTATTTTTATAGAATTAACATAGCACTTATTAATGTCATCCAATTTTCTTAGTTTCTGTGACTTTTTCTTCATTACACCTTCTCATTATATGTTTTCTTTCAACTAATCTTTTTTTTTTTTTCCTTTGTATGTGGGTACTTCCCTGGCTGGGAATTGAACCCAGGCCGCAGCGTTGACAGCGCCAGCGCTGAAGCCTTGAGCCACTACACCACTAGGGAACTCTCTCTTTCAACTAATCTTGATTAGTGACTTGTATGTTTTATTGTTTAAAGAAGCAGTTTTTAGATTTATTATTTTTGCTGTTTACATTATTTATATCTCATTAAATTCTACTTTTATTAATTCTTTTCTTATGCTTGCTTTCAATTTATTTCTGAACTTCTAACTGAATTGGTTACTTCATACATTCTTTCTTTTTAGCTGATAAAAGAATTTAAGGTTGTGCATTTTTCTCTGAACAGTACTTACCTATATTTTACATGCTCAAATATAAAGTATATTTTATTATCTTTGCTTTTTAGAAGTTTCACCATTTTGATTAGTGTTTAATTCAAGTTGTTTAAGAAATAGTTTTTTCAGATCCTGATTTATATTAGGTTGTATCAAATATACACATATATATTTACTTATTTTAATTTGTAATTTTATTGCATTTTTATCAGAGAATATTGTCTATACCACCTGTGATAGTTAATTTTATATATCAATTTGACTGGGTCATGGACTGCCCAGATATGTGGTTAAATATTATTCCAGATGTTTCTGTGTCAGTCTTTGGGATGACATTACTGTTTAAATAGGTAGGCTTTGAGTAAAGTCAATTGCCCTTCCTAATGTGGGTGGTTCTCATTTCATTATTGAATCAACTGAAGGCCTGACTAAAACAGAAAGACTCACCTCTCCCCAAGCCAGACAGAATTCTTTAGCAGATTGCCTTTAGTCTTATTCTGCAGCACCGGGTCCCTCCTGCTTCTACAGCCTACTGCCATTGGACTTGACTTGGAATATTGACTCCCCTAGGAATCCAGCCAGTAGCCTACCCTGCAGAGTTTGGATTTGCCAGCCTCCAAACTCAAGTGAGTAAATTCTTTACAATCAAATCAATCAATCAATCAATCACTCAATCATTCACGCTCTTTCTCCATATATATGTAAATCCTATTGTTGTTGTTTCTCTGGAGAATCCTAATACACTTATACAACATTTACTCTGTCTTCCCTTACTATTATTTTGTTTGTTGAGTATTTTTTAGTTTTAAGAAAAGTTCATGCAAACAATATTTTGTAAATCTGGTTTTAAAATTTTATGACTTAATGACACCTATACTGTCTATAACATTTATAAATGGTCTTTCTTTTTCATTTTTTATTGTCTTTTTATTACCTTATGTGTTTTCCACTGTCTTCTGGCCTGGAGTAGAAGTCTGAACTCAGCTTTATTTTTCTCCTTATAAATAACTGGTTATATTCCCTTGGTTGCTTTATAGTTAAACTCTAGTAACTTTACTACCATATGCCTGGCTGTTGAGCATCTTAGTTTTGCCTTGGTGCGTAATGTGTCTTTTTAATATGTAAATACTAAGGGCATTGCCACTTGAGACTTGATAAAATTACATCTATGCAGTTCAGTTTCCTCATCTGTATAATAGGGAATATAACTGGATTTACTTTAGAGAGTTGTTATGAGATTGAATTAACATTTGAACAATGCTTAATATTGTGCTTAATACAGTAAGTAATATTGCTTATTTAATAAATAATAAACAAAAATAAATTTCTTGATTTTATGTATTTAAATGTTTTTTGAATTTTCTTCTTAGAGAATTTCAGTTGTGCATATTACAAGACAGGTCCTTTACCTGTCTTCTAAATCTACTATTTTGTCTCTAATTTTTGAACACCAAACTTAAATAGCGATAATTAAGGTATATTTTTAGTGTAAGTGTAGCATTTGGACACATGTATACAATTATATAATAACCATTACAGGCGAATTTTAGAACTTTTCCATGGCCCTCATGCTGCTTGCAGTCAAATCAGGCCCTAACTCCTGCCCCACGCAATCCCTGATTTATGTTGTTGCCACAGTTACCATCTCTAGAATTGCATATAAATAAAATTATATAGCATGTAGGTTTTATATATGGCTCATTTCATCTGTATTGTATGTACAGTTTTTTCTTTTTTATACTTAGTGGTATTTCGTTGTATAAATATATCACATCATGTTTATTGCAGTATTTGTAAATAGTTAATTTCTATTATTATTGCTTGCTTTACTTATTTCTGTTTTATATGTACTTTATTGCATTTTCTGAGGTGTTTATTTCCTTTTGTTTTTTCAAGTTTCATCTTGCTATCTGTAATTTTTCTTCCTTTCCTCCTTTCGTCTCCCTCTTTCATTCTTTTCTTCCTTCTTTCCTTCCTTCCTTCCTTCCTTCCTTCCTTCCTTCCTTCCTTCCTTCCTTCTCTTATTCCTGTGTTCTACCAGTTCTTATTGTATCTTTTCCTGGTATCCCCCTGTTTCTGCCCTAAGTTCTTAAATTTTTCCTTCTTAAATTTCCTTTATAGAAGTGACGGTTTAGTTTAATTTTGTTAGTTTTTTAGTGATATGCTTGGTCCTGCTCCTGATCTGTTCTGTGGAAACATTTTCTGAAGAATGTACATTCATTCATTCAATCATTCATATTTTTAACAAATATATTTTGAATTCTTACATGTAGCTGGCAGTGAGGATATAGCAATAAATAAAACAATAAAATTCTAAAACGTGTGAAAATGTGTAATATGTCAGATCGTAATTTGTGTTGTATAGGGAAACACAACTCAGAGAAGAGAAATGAGGAATGTGGATGTGATTGTCACAATTTTAAATATTGTGACCTGTGACAATCAATCTTGGGATGTGACAGTTGATCAAAATGTGAAGGAATGAAGAGAGTGAGCCCTGTTGTTATCCAGAAAGTCAAGCATAGGAAAGAGCAATAAAAAAAAAGGCTTGGACGGATGACTATGCCTGGAATGTTCTTGGGAAATAAAGAAGCCCAGAAGACAGAGAAGTTTAGAAGTCAAAAATAACGGGAACTGAGATCTTATAGGACCTTGGAGGTTTTTCAAAGTTTCGCTTTTGCTTGGGTGACACAGAGAGGAAACTTTGGAATATATGGAGAGAAACATGATGAATCTGAGTATTTTTAATCTTTTGGTTAATTTGGTGATCTTTATTATATAGTATTTATTTTATAGTATTTATATATTGATGCTTGGCCATAATCGTTTTTACTACATATTACTAAATAAGTTTGATTTTCCTACACTAGATATTTGTAGATGGTTCCAATGGAAGTGAGATGTGACAAGATCCTAGGCAGCATTCCAAACTTTACAACTTAAAAGCTCTCTTTCCAGTGCCATAGCGACAAACTACCTCCTACAAATGTAACCACATTTGTTTGTCTTTATGTACTCCCACAACATCCCACATCCTCTGTTTCTCTTTATAAAGCTTGGTCCAGAGGGCTTGTTCTCTCAGGTTTAAGAGATGTAGTTTCTGCACTTCTGAGTGATCTCTCACCTTTGCTAATTCTGTCAGAGAACTGCCCTGCTAGGGACTCTTGAACTCTCTTCCTTCTCCTCTTGATTGATTTCTTTTATGGCTTTTGTTCATCTCATTTAAGTTCCTTTTTGCAGCCCTGACATGTATGATGAAAGCAGCTTCTGATAGCAGCCTCCTAATTTCCCTGAAGTTTCGGGTTGCATGGTGATATTTCTTTTCATTGCTTCTTTGGTGTGATTTTCAGGAAGACAAGGGGAAAATCCTTACTTAGGGAGTATGATGGTTAATTTTATGTGTCGACTTGGCTAGGCTGTGGTGTCAGTAGTTTGGTCAAGTACTGGTCTATAAAAGTTGCGAAGATAATTTTTTAGATGTGGTTAACATTTAAATCATAGACTTTGAACAAAGTGGATTGCCCTCCATAATACGGGTTGACCTCATCTAATCATCTGAAAGCCTTAAAGAGAAAAAACAATTCCTCTAAAGAGGAAGACATTCTGCATTCAGATTGCATTCAGATTCAAGACTGCAACATCAACTCCTGTCAGAATTTCTAGCCTGCTGGACATCCCCGCAAATGCCAAAATGTCCCGGCCCTACAAATGTGTGAGCCAATTCCTTAAAATGAATCTCACTGTATATATGTATATGCATCCTATTTCTCTATTTCTTTGGGGAACCCTGACTAATGTAGGTAGCCATGTTTGGAGTGAAAATGCAATAACTAATTTAATGCAAATATTGGGAAAACTTTTCAGAGAGACTTCATTTAATAATATTTTGTATTTATTCAACATTTACACTAAGTTTTCAAAGATGTATTTATTATCAAACATGTTTTCATAGGAAAATTTTGGGAATAGTAATTTAATATGCTGGGTATTTCTGCATTTTATTTTTACTCTTACTATAGTGTTTAGAAGAAGTGGTATGAAAACAGAGGGGTCAAAAAACTAAAAGTTTAAGGGTTATCATTTGGAAAAACTATGTCGGTTAGGCACTAATAAATGACTGAGTTTTTAAATCACAGAATGAAGATAAAATTTATGTCATCTTTCAGCGGAGACAGGAATATTTTAAATCTCTTTTCTACCCTTGAACATACCTATTATTTTGTAAGCTATTCTTCAACTACAATATGCATTCATATCCAAAAATATATAAAAGAAATACAGTTTTAAAATGACATTAAATGTAATAGTTACATAAGGATGTCACATATTCTAGATCTCAATTTCAAAGTATACCTTAGGGATTCAGGCCAGAGTCTTTAAAGCAGACTAGTGGCCTTAAATTTAAATCTGGGTTTAGAAAAGTCCCAGGGTCTTAGGAAAATATCTGAACCTTAATCATTAAAAATATAATTAAATTATACATCCTTTTTTAGCATCATTTTTTTGTGTGATTTTATATTTATAAATATAGTTACAAATATAGGCTATGGAAGTATTCTAAATAAATGTAATATGTAAAACTATAAAAAGTAGATTTTTAAAATATAGTTTGAATAATTACAACTTAAGAGAATTATCTCTTATAATATCCAATGTGAGATATAGCACATAATGTACAGTTAAATCTATTAAAATGTGTTTGTTCATAGCATAGATGAAAAATTTGTTTTCCAAAGGATCTGTACAATTGGAATTAACAGACAATTATCAATTATCAGAATCCACCAGCTTGCTGTTTAAAAGAAAGAACACTTTCTTAAATGTTTCCATAGCACACACTGCTTTGGGAAATTTTATATTCTTGAATCTGTGGTAAGTTTTATAACTATTGGTGATCAAATTATTTGCATAAGCATTAATTTTCTTACATTTTTATTATATCTATTTATAAAATTCTTGGTGACCATAAAAAGTATATATGCACCTCTAACTTAATAATTGGCTAGTTAAGGCATTAAATGTAAGGTTTCTGAAGACATACTTGAATATGAAAATTATTAGGTATCAGTTTCTTACTTGATAGCATACTGTAAAACCTTCAGTACCAAATGTACTCACCATTTAGATGACACTTTATGGACGAGGATTCATTCACTCAAAAAGGGCATCCTATAAAGAGATTTTTAAAATGGAGAAAATAAGCATAACTTACCCTACTGGTGATAAAATAAATCATTCAGATATTAGACTAAGATTTGTAATATGCTGGAACAAATTTTAAAGGGAACTTTGTTGAATACCATGTAAGTTTTACTAAGAGATTTCTAGTCTTTTATTTTGTTTTCAAACTCATACCAGAGAAATCCTATAAAAGTCCTTAAGTAAATTATGAGGCAGTCTTCATTTGGGCAAAAACAAATTCCTCAAGATGCTCTTTCAATTCAGATCCATGAGCCAGAAAGTCTATCAACATTTAAAAATACTATGAAGAATATACAGTAGATTTTAATATCAATTTCCGGCCCACGTAAGTGTGTAGACAACAAAATGTTTTGTTTTTGTCAGATCTGCCTTGCACCTTATTTTATGTGTTCCAGGTTGCTCTCATCTCTAAATAACTTGCTCAGATATCTCTTCTTACTACAGAGACAATAGTGCTGGTTTTTCAAGAGTGTTTATGTTTACATGAGCCAAACCTGGTAGATCTGAATTTATTAGGAAATATTCTAACAGTGGCAAGATTCCCATCAAGGAGATCCCCATTTATTAGTGATATGAAAATGGGAACAGCTAGTAGTTATTATAAGCACCGGCTTATGCTTATCTCATAATTCAGTCTCTAACTATCAAATTCATTAATTACTTCCAATGGCGAGAAAATGATCTGTAAAATATGAGCTGGCTGTTTTATTGCTTAATACTAGGAATGACTATGCAACTTCACGGTGTCCTCTCTGAGTTTCTCTGGGTCTTGTTTTTCTATTTGGTTCAGCACCATGACACTCACTGGCTATGCTAATAACTCCCTACCATTCCATCTATCTCTGTCATCCCTCTACCCTGCAGCAGCATCTCATCATGTTTATTACTTAATCACTTCATGTCCAAGAACAAGTAGGCTGCAATGAATGAGGCTTATAAACAAAGGATAGAGCTCTACTTGATTACCATTCACAACAGTAGCCCAATACATGATTTTTAAAATGATCTCTCATGTGGTGGACATTAGTCTCTGTTTATTTTTCAATGATCACATCTATATGTCTTAGTCCCCAAACATTCCAAAGTGATATACTATTTAAATAACCACGATATAAAGTGTCACGAAAGCTATTCTCTTTGATGACTTCCTTTTTTCTTCATGATAAGTTGGACTATTGTTGTTAAGAGAGGTGGGACTGAAGGAACGAAAGCTATTCTCTTTGATGACTTCCTTTTTTCTTCATGATAAGTTGGACTATTGTTGTTAAGAGAGGGGACTGAAGGAACAAATGCATTAATTTTTCAGTCAAATAATTTTCCTTAGATAATAACAAAAAGTAAATGTCAGATTAATTTCTTTCATGTATTTTTTAGACATGCAACCATCATTCTTTTTCACTGAAAATGAACTTGTATATTTTCTGAAGTCATTGAAATTATAATTCTTTTTTACAGTTTTGTTAAATGAATGATTTAGGTTCATAATTCCTTAGGATCTGAATCAGATTTTATTATAATAATATTATGTGTAAAATAATTGATATTATTGATTTTCCTTCAGGAAGTCTTTAATTAAATATGTATTTTGAATTTTTAGACATAACATATATCATTTTTACTGTTTTTTCAGTTTACCTGACAAAGTCATATAGGAGAAAGCGATTTCCTGAAAAATGTTGAATTTGGCAAAATATTAATATTTTTCTCATGTTCTCTGTCCCAAAAGGAGATACTATGAAGTCATTTTGTTTCAGTGTCAAATTGTATTGATGATCTTAGTCAGAATAATTTGTACTTTGCAGTTCCCTTGCACATATCATTAATAGGGAGCTGCTTCCTTGCTTCCATGGACGTTTTAGTTTTTTCTAGTTAAACTGTGATCCAAATGCGAAATCTAAAGCTTAGGGTAATCATGTAAATTTATGACCATTGCGCAGATGCTGAGTTTTCAGGAGTAAAACTGAATTGATCATATTTCTCTATAAATGTAGGTTTTACAGCTGAGATAGATCTAATATTGATAATCTTTTTAAATGTTTCAAAATGTCATATGTGACCAAAAGCAACAGAATGGAAATAACTATGTTTCTAACAAATAAAACAAAAAAATGAAAGCAAGGTCTGCATAGCTTCTCAGTGAAGTAGCATCATATGAATGTTACAGTACAGCAACATTGAGGGTAGCAGTTAGCAGGTTGAAGGAAGGGCTGGGAGTGCACCTAAATGTAGGATGAGAAGATTAAAATGGGAAAAATATGATAGCTATTTTCAGATGCTCAGAATCTTTCAGAAGGAATAACTTGAGGACTAAATTAAAACTAATTTAAAATCAGATAAAATGCCTGTTGATTTATTTCAACAGTTTTATATGGAACAAAGTACATCTACTAGGTCTCATTTCCCCAGTATCTGCCATGTTACATCTGTATTATTGCAAAAACAATGGCTCCAGCTACGTCAAAATTTCAATTTAAGACACTTTACTTATGCTAAAATGGATGCTGCTTTTGTCTTTTTCTTAGTGTGTAGTCATTTATTCATCCTACATGGTCTTTGCAAGTGAAATTAGTTAAAGGGAAGGTGCTATGGAGTGAAAATTGTGTTTCCTGAAATTTGTGTGGTGAAACCCTAACCCTTAATGTGACTATATTTAGTTAAGAGTTTTTAGGAGGTAATTAAAGGTAGGGTGCTAATGAGATGGGATTGGTGGCCTTATAAGAAAAGAAAGAGAGAGAAAGAGCTCTCTACTCCTCAATGTGAGAACACATTAAGAAGATGGCTGTCTGCAAGCCAAGAAGAGCGCCCTCACCATAAACTGACATTGCTGCACTCTGAACTTGATCTTTCCAGACTGCAGGACTGTAAGGAAACACATTTTGGCTTATTAAACCATCTAGTCTATGGTATTTTGTTATGATAGTCTGACCAGACTAAGACAGAGATCATATTCATTCCAAATGCATATCTATGCTCAGATGACAGTATAATTATTTACCATTTCATTTAATTTCATAACTGTTTCTAAAATATGTGAATGTTTTAGCAGTCATGGTGGTGACAGATCCACATAGAAGCTTTCTAAAGACAGTATTCAGTCTTTATTTGCTCACTATACTGTAATAATTTGCGAGATTTCTCAGAATACAAGGATATTCTGTAGTTAAAAATAAACATAAAAGGGCTGTTTAAAACCTCAACAATCCAGTGAGAATCAAATCAAGTTATAAGAAAATATTTGGTACAAAATATATAAATGCAGGAAATCTTTGAATTTTATTCTGTAAAATTTAAATTTTCTAGTTATTCAAATTTTAACTCAAGTATCAGAATGCCTGTATTACTATGTCTGGGATCTGGGAGAGATCCAAATTTTATATGTATTTCTAAGGAAAAAGGAAGAAGTTTCTTCCAATTAGAATTGTCAGGTTTTGGACATAAAAGGAATAAAAAAATGCCATCCCTGCCTTTAAGATTTTCTATGTAAAAAATGAGCAATAGCTCTGAGATTTGATAAATTAGGAATCTGGACTCAAGACAGCTATGTAGATGTTGCTATAAAACTCATTCAATTGTAGTTTGTCCAGTTGAATTCTTTAAATATATTGCATTTTATGAAAATCAGAACACAGATACTTTAACTGAAAAAAAATAATGTGTAATAATTATTATTGTCTCCAAACTCAAACTTAAGATGGTTTCATGAAAATTTTTTCCTCTTAGTAACACCAGTAAAGAAACCATACATGTCACTAGAACAGCACTTTTCCAATGTGACCACACTTTTCTACCTCTAGAGATGATCTTTGCCCAATGGATTCATTAAAAGGTATTAAACACAAAGGGAAGCTAGAAGGAGTGGACAAGCATGGCTGTTGTCCTCCTTTTCACCACTCTCTCTCTCTCTCTTTTTTCCCTCCTGTTAATGGGGGAAGAATTTGTTCATGTAAATAGCATTGGAGATTACTTTGTGGTTGTATGTGGTTTATATGTACCATCCAGTTGGTCTGCAGCCTTCAACATTTTTCCTCATTTTCTGCTTCTCTACCCAACTCATTTCTTATATTGACCTTTAATAGGGACTGCTCTGGTTTGAAAACAGTTTTTATCATCAATATTTTAACATAACATATGTTATGTTATGTTAAAATATGTTATGTTAAATTATAATAAAATTGGCAATAATATCTAATATTTACTGGTTAGGTATTTGTGACAGACATATCTGATTTTTGTACTAATTCATTTTATGAGAATGTCTATCCTGTTCTTTCAGCCACATTTATCAGATCCAACACTTTGATGATTTAATCTATTTTTGCCAAAATCAAAACTATATATCACTTGGATTCAGGCTGACCTATTAAATTTGAGTATAATAGTTTTTCAATGTTCACCTAAACTTCTTATCCCATCTTATTATAGGCCCTTATATTTTTCACTTTCAGATTAGTTACCATATTTCTTCCAATAGATATAGATCAAATAAGTTATGAACTATTCACCAAAAAGCATTATTTTCCTTTTCTCCTTGACCCTTTGTGGGATCTGTTCTTCCACTGTGTGACGGAGCACCCCATGAGGAAATTGTTAGAAGGATGACACACAGGTGCAGGATGGGCACTGAATCCTAGTTCATATGTTTCTGATTGTTTTGACGACTTGGTTTATCTTTTGTAGACTTGGATTGAAAAATATTTCATTTCTGTGAAGTTGGTATTGGAGAAAAGGGCTTGGGAAATAGATGTCCTGGGTTTTGGTCTTCCCTTTGGAACTATCTTTACAGTTTGGCAAAACTCAGTTCATCTCTCTGCTGCTGCTTCTGTCTTTAGTGCTTCCAGACTATGTTAATAATAAGTTGTAGTTCCATGACTCCTCTTCTTTCCATTTTTCAAGAGCAGTTAAAATGAACCAAACTAATAGCTCAGTTTAAAGTTTATAGCAATTTAGAGAGAAGTAGTCAGCTGGTATGCATTGTTCATTTTGCTCCTCTGTTGGCAAGGAATTGCTATTAGTTTAAATTCCTGAAGGAATTTGCTAGAAATAACATCTTAGATATCAGATGTAAAGTAAAAGATGTTAGAACTTCAGACATTCCTTATGGTTGACTCTAGTGTAAATATGGGGTTCTCTTTCTCCATATGAATTATTAGAACTTTGTTTTCGTTTTTACTATTTGACTGCCTCATTGAAGTTAACTAAAATATCTATCTGTATAAATGGTCACACTGAGGATCTTTGATGATGTTTGAATCACCTTCATTTCACCTTTTTTTTTTTCTTGCTTATATTCAGTATAGAGATAACCAGATTCTGGGGAGAGAATTTGTTAATAATTTTTATAGGCAAGAATTTACTTTTTTGTTTTTCTTTCTTTGTATTAGAAAATTACAAAGAAGAGATCATAGTAGAGAATTCTGGCTTTTTTTTGTTATTTCAAATGCAAAATTGAGGTTGCAGGAAAATTGCTTTATGTGTATGTTTTAATGTTGCTGAACAATTAATGCATCCTAGTGAAAACAAATATAAAACATGTATATTAGAATATTCAACTAACTCTATCCTTGTGGTAAAAACCATACTCTCAATAATTATTTTCTTTGTGAAAGATAAAGAAAAGAAATCCAAGCACTACTACTATTGAATTCTAAAACAACAAACTATCTCTTTCTCTGTGGCTTTCATCCATATAATTTACAGTAGAAATGCAATTTTTTGGTACACAAATGTTTCTATATTGAGAGCTGTGTGGAAAATAGAATGCCTAGTTCCCATTTTCTTGCCAAACAAAGAAAACAAAATCCTTCCCCATCTTCTGTATTATGTGAGTGCCAATAACGCCTCTTTGATGGTAGTTTTGTGTTGTATTGTGCTTTTGCTTTTAATTAAGATATATTGGGTAAAATAGTGCTTCATTGTATTGTACAAAATGCTGAAGCATGGGCTAATTACAGCCTTCAATGAAATTCAGTATAGACTTCATGTTACTGTCTCATGCCCATTTTTTAGTGTTGAGCAAAATGTTCTGATG
This sequence comes from Lyroderma lyra, assembly GCA_004026885.1. NCBI lineage: Eukaryota > Metazoa > Chordata > Mammalia > Chiroptera > Megadermatidae > Lyroderma > Lyroderma lyra. Next base: position 95,062 of record PVJL010001433.1, read on the forward strand.
TTATATTTTCTCCTGGGGTTTCCGTTTTAGCTTCTCTTCATCCAAATGAAAAGCAATGACCTCTACCTAAAATGTTAATTAAATGGCTACTTCACTTGTTATAAAGTTTTTATTTAAAAATATTCTTACATTTTGGGTGCCAAAATTCAATTTTGACCCATCTGGCCCCTTTCACACTTGTTTTTAGGGCATAATTTTCACAGAAGGCAAAATTCAAATTTAGCAGTAAGCAGGTTGGGAGCCAAATATACATAGAAGAAATGTCACCCTCATCTTTATTTAAACCTGATTAACCTTTTTAAAATTTAGTCATTAATTTTTGTTGAAAATAAACCAAATATAGTCATTAGTTGTAGAAAGAATGAAATCAATTTAGACATTAAAATAAAGGGTGAAATCTCTAGAACTTCTAGTTAAAGACAAAATGGTAGGTTGCTCATTGCAAGTCGATTATAAAGAAAAAAAATATTCATATTGAAATTTACCCAGACGGCAATCTATCTGAGTTTGAAATAATGTGATGAAATGCAAATAATGCCTAGTATATAATTTTTCAAGAAAATGATTAACTATTTGTTAGTTGACTTGATAAATGATTATAACTAATATTCCATTGGGGTTTCCTTGATTCTTGAGCATGGGGGAATGATTGGGGTGGGGGGTCCAAAAGATAACTTTATCACATTTGATATGACCTTAATAAAATATCTTCATCTATAAAAATAATGTGAATAGTGTGTTGCAGGAAAAATGTCCATTGAACCAAAAGCAAGATTTGGTGTACATTTTTAAAGGAGTGATATCAATAACTATGAAAGGTTCTGTTTTACATTCTTTCTCTGACCCTTTTTCTAGTTGCCTGCAATTTTTCTTATTGTGAATACTGCAAACATTATTAGTCTTCAGACAAGTATCTAATCTTTTGTTGAACTGCATTGGATTAAAATGGTAATTATAATGGTTGTAATTGCTGTTTTCATTCTGCATGTTAAATACAATGGAGTCTACTTAATTATTTGCTGAAAATGAATACTGTTTAATAATATATTTTAAAAGTTGGTTTTTCCTACATCAATAATAGTGATATGCAAATATATATGTATTGAGTCCTTACTATGTGTGCTTGCTTGGATCATCTCATGAAATTCTTAAAACAACCCAATGGTATATGGATATATGACTTCTCGTTCTGTTCCAGAAATACTACATGCTTCTCATCCAATTTTACATTTAATATATACATCACTTCCCCCTCCCCTAGAAAGTAGGAATTTTAAAAATGAAGAAACTAAAGCTCTGAAACTATTATAGCATATGGTAAAGAGGGTTTTAAACTCATGTAGCTTGATCTAGATGCTGTGGTCTCAGGAAGTATATAATGCTGCCTTTTATGAAAAAATGCTTTAATTAAGGGAATGGCAGGCTGGTCTTACAGCTCTCTTCGTGGAGATTTCTGCAAAGTGAACAGTGATGCGTGAAAGTGCTCATATATAATCTGGCTAATCAACATGGAAGCACAATATTACACCAGAGCTTTGGGTATACAAGAGATACTTGTTTTCAAGGTTCTTGCATAGGGTTCATTTTAAAAATATGTTAGATGAAACCCTGGGATGGCTTCTCTTTTTTACTGAAGTGAATGATTATTTTCTCAATATGAGCTTCAAGATCCTGTATAATCTGGCTTCCTATTCTCTCTTTGACCTTACCTCCTAGTACTCTTTCTTGTGCACATTCCTAACACTTTGTTGTGTTGTTTTTCCTTGAATATGCCAGAAAGGTTCCTCCACTTCAAATGTATCCTCTGCCTGGAGTGCTCTTGTCTCAGATATCCGCATGGCTAACTGCTAAACATCTTCCATTTCCTTCCCTAATTTCAACTGACCTACAATGTGAAATGCCCTACATTACGTACTATTTATTTAATGTAGAAATTAAACTTTATATGTGGGCATCACTATAGGATAGTTCTGATTTCAACTTTCCATACAGCTTTGTCCTCAGCAAATATCAATCTTAGCTTTTGTTTAGAATTTTTTTGCTGTTACCTACTTTCTATGCCTTTTTCTGAGGCACCTCTGAGTCCCACTTCTATTCACATATTCATCATATTGTTGTTGTTGGGACTTGCTAACTTCTTGTAGGGATACATAAATAATGGAACTAGTAAAAAAAATAAGAAAATGACAAATATAAAATTCAGGCCAGTATTTTCCCTTGTGTGTGTGTGTGTGTTGAGGGTGTTAAAGGCAGGCAGAAGGATGGGGTGCAAAGGGGCACATAACAATGCAAGTTATTAGTAAATGCATTGGTTTTGAGATTCTGAGGTGGTTCAAGAATATTTGTTATAGCTTTATGCTTTATAATGCACACACATATTCTTTTGTTAGCATCAAATAATATGTTAAATACATAAAAATACTTTTATAGCTATCACTAGTGTTTCATCTGCACTAGCTATTTCTGTTCTTATATGCAAAGTTGACACAGTAGCTTTTTCCCAATGTATGTGCTGTTAATAGGTGCTTTATTTATTTATTTATTCTACTTCAGTTGAAAACTTTCAGAAACATACTGACCTTTTGAAAGAAAGGTAATTTCTGGATAGAATTACTGGGGGAATTTTTCTTGTATTAGTTTCCTAGGGCTACAGTAATAAAGTACCACAGACTGGGTGGCTTTAAACAACAGAAATTTATTCTCTCCAATTTCTGGAGTCTAGAAGTCAGAAATGAAGGGTTCAGCAGGGCTGTGCTCTCTCTGAAGGCATTATAGGAGGACCTGTCCCATGTCTTTCTCTGAGCTTTTGGTGTGTCTGGTAAATGGTAATACTTGGACTGTAGACTAATCACTCCAATCCTTGCCCTCTTTGTCTCATGGCATTCTCCCTGGTGTCTGTGTCTTTTCTCTTCTTATAGGACACCAGTCTTACAGGATTAGGGTTCATCCTAATTTAGTATGACATGCCACCACCTTAACTTGATTACATCTGCAAAGAACCTATTGCCAAATACAGTCAAATTCATAGATATCAGGGGTTAGAACTTAAATATATCTTTCTGAAAGACCCAATTCAGCCCATAACACCATTCTATTATGGGTAAGCACTAACTTCCTGGATTCTTTATGGCCATTGGCATTGGATTCTTTTCTTTTTTTTTCCCCCTCTAGCTGTAACCACTAAGCAATGACTTTTCCTTTTCCCTGGACATTTATAGTTGGAGCATGTCATGTGATGTGCCTATTTGCATGTACCTTACTACAACACACCATTAAGACACAGATACTAAGACACAGATACTGCTGTTATTTGGAGAGACAATTGATGGCACAGTATGTTTTTAATATCATGTGGATCTGAATTTTCTGCCAGAACCATTTGGAAGGAAAAATAACAAATATTGATTTGAAGATATATGAGTTTAGATCCTTGATGGGCACTTGGGTACTACCCATTTTTGTTTTCCCTCTGTTGTCATCTCCTCCTCCTCCTCCCTCATCTTCTCCTCCTTTTCCTTCTGTTTTGAAACTAATGGTTCCAAGGGACATATTTTTTACTAAAACTAAATTTATGTGTTACTAACACTCAGTATTTAGAAAAATTTTACCATTATAACTCTTATATCAAATTGTTTTGGAACCTTGTGCTGCAGAGACATTTAGGTAATTAATCCTTTTTCATTGTCTTAAGCTTTTTACACTAAATTTATCTTATTCTCTGTTATATCCTTTAACTCAATCATACAAAGTATTTCTTATGTATGTTTCTCTCTATATATAATACCTAGTAAAACATATATGCAGAGGGTGCCCCAAAATGTATACACATTTTAAGAAAGAAAAAAAACTGTATTAAAATTTTAATACTTAATATATACCTATAACAAAAGATGAATACAAGTCATGTCAACTTCTGCAATTATAAGAGGTGCTCTAAGTGGTTACTATCGGTGTCCAGACACTTCTGATTATGGTAAACTACTGCTTGGACAACATTAAACAAAGTGTCCACTTGTATTGCTGCACATGGTACACCACAACCTTTAAGGTCCCCCATGGGTAGAAAGCAAGGGGTGTTAAGTTAGAAGAATGTGAAGGAAACTCAAACAATGTTCTTGAGTTTCAAATACCAGTTCAGAATGGTCTTGCACTCCTCAAATGACAACCATGCTTCTACCAATTTCTTTGACTGTCCTGCCTTTTGTATGGTGATGGTAGTATTTGTTTGATTGATGCCATCTTTTGAGCAAATGTCATACTGTAGTACACATTGCTACTGTCATTCAATTCAACTTCAAAAAGTAATACATAAATAACATCTCTTAAAATATGTAAAATTTTTTTGGCACCTCTGGTATATACAATTTGTGTCTCACTGAAAATCTACTTGCCAATTTTGGGTCAAATCACTTAGAAGTTAGATCAATATCTATTGGAAAGGCTCACTCCTAGTTTCAGGTGTTTTCTGATAGTTCATCCTGCTGGTGCTACCTATGGCTATTATTTACATATGATAATTGTTTATTATTGCATGACATAATTTCTGGTTATCACTTAAATATAATTTTCTCATTTCTTTAGTGATAAGACATATTAATACTATATTTTCGACACTTAAAATTGTAGAGAAAAGCATTATGATATCCTAAAAATATTATATCCTTTTCTATGATACCACTTTAACCTACATTTGACTGTGGGTTGATTGACTGGTCTTCTATAGCTATGGCTAACTTCTGTTGCTCTGTATTAGAGTTTGGAAAAATATTAACAGCACACCCCATGGAGAACATTCTCATGTGTCACAGGTCTGCCAGACTACTTTGTAACTCAGAGAGCCCTCTGAAGGCTGTCAGACAAAATATTCAAATCAATAATTAATAAAGAAACTAGTCTTCTCCTGCCTAAATAATAGAAGGGCATATTGTGATTGCTGTATTTTTTTTTGAGGTAGGGAGATACTATACAAAAATAGAACAATTGGGTAAAAAACATCACATTTCATATTGGAAACATGAATCAGACATATCTGGGAATGAGTTCTTTTTACTTAGTAGGTAGTGTTGTTGGTGAACACAGAGTAGGAGGAATTCACCAAATCTTTTCAAGTCAAGTATATCAATATACATGAACCAAATGCATTTTAGTTGGAAAGGGGGGTTGTCTGCTCTGTTAACAGTATCTGTTCCATCTAATAGCCTCTATGTTTTTCATATCAGAGTGAAAAATCACACTGAGATCAAAAGTTAATAGCAGATGCATGCACATCTTTAATTATAATTTCTTTTGTGAAGATGCTTTTCATTATCCAAACAATCATTCTTATTTTCTAAACTATACTCTTTGAAAAACATTTCAAAACAAATGTGTTATGCTATACTTGAAATAATGGAGACCACCCTTACTAAATTAAGCATAATAAAAGGCTGTCTAAATTGAATATTGTCAATATATAATATTATCACCAGAAAAAGTAAAGGTATTTTATATCATTTACTGACTGAATTTGTTAAGCTGTCCATTTTTTTGATGTGTGTAATACAGTTTAACTACCTCCACCTAAAAATTGTTATAGTCATCTTTCTTCTTAAAACACAAATTTAAACAGGTTGTGATAATAAAACAAAAACCACCAAAAGAATAACAATTTGTTATCACAGTAAATTCTCTTATGTCTTTCTTTTAAGAGAGTTATATCACAAGAAGGATGAATTACTAGAGACAAAGGAATACTAGAAAGGAATAAGAATGGAAAGAAGCACACCATCACTTACAACTGCTAGCACTCACATCATTGCTAAAGAGAATGTCTATAAATAAACCATTTATGGATATAAACAAAAATACTTTCCTGTATAGAATAAAATTTAAGTTGGAGAAAAATATTTTGTTGAATTAGAATGTAGTTAATGCTTTTTCCCTCAGAAATCAGGGTTTAATCTCAGAGGCATGTTTCATGAATATTAAAGAAATTAGCTCTCCTGGGTCCCTTAGTTCTTTTAAGTTCAATTTTTGCAATTGCCTGCGTAGTATGTTCTTAATTCAGTATTTTTCCTCCTTTAACCCTTACCAGTATTCCTCTACATATGACAAAGTCATTTTTGTCTAAGAAGAATGAAGCAGAAGAAGAAAACCCCATAGGCCCTATGCACTTGCACCAGCTCCTCAATCTGACTAACACTCTTCTTTCCAACTGCAATCTAAATACTTCGAGGAAGGGTGTGATGAAAGATACCAAGAGTGCTTCTTAACAACATGTGACTAAAGTATACTACAAATAAACTTGCTCTTTCCTTATTTTTCCTCATCTTGAATATATATAAAACAATATCTGGAATGTTCTCTAAACTCAGGTTTTTTTGAAAACACCAAAGGCTGTATTGAGAATAACCAAAACTCACAGTGTTGAAGGAGACCTATATGAATTTGATAACATATATATGTATAGATTACATATAGATACATAATTATATCTACACCCATGCACACATGCATGAGCATACATACCTATTCTGAAGAAAGGATAGGTGACATATTCTAAAGGTAGCAAATATTGCTCAGCATTGGATGCTGTGAAATATGGGGGAAGTAGATTACTACTGGGATTATCTGCATTTTACTTCTGGATGCATAGCTTCTAAGCCTGAGTCTCTTGACTTCTCTTTATTTCATTTGTAAGAATCAGACAACTTTTTATATATATCATACACACACGTATACATATACACATACATATATACACATACACACACATATACATACACACATACACACACACACACACACACACACATATCTTTTAAAGCTAAAGGAAACTGCAGCCACTAAAGAATATAGCCTCTATAATTGTCAGGCAGTCTAATGCATTCTAAGTTTTTCATTCTCTATTTGTAGGATTATTAACATCAAATAGGATACGAGTAAATGAGGACAAAGTCATTTTTGAAGAATATAAAGGTATAGTTGAACTTTCCGTAGTCATTGATTCTTCCCTCGAAATAGTACCTAACTTTATGTATAGCATATAATAATCTCTCATTAGATGCTTTATAAGTCAATACACCAAATTTAATTTATTTTTTAAAATTTTCTCTCTCAACCTTCTAAAGGACCATAGGCTTCTTCTTACAGTAGGATTTAGAGTGATGGAAAAATTACTTACATTTACTTACATTTGGTTGACTTTAGAATTCTCCATGCTTGTCAAGGAATAATTTCTTGTAGAATGTCTCACAAATAGTATATCGGGATATAAAATTTTATTTCATTTTATTTAATCAACAGCATCCTTACCTACAGAATTACTATTACATATCTATCTATATTGCAAGCATTAGTACTCAATGTCAAGGCTCCAAAGACAAGCTCTCCAAAGTTCGTGTCCTGAAGCTAGTTCTAGGCTAATGATGTAAATCTTAATAAGTGCTGGCGGGGTGAAATTAATAGAATTCCATGGACCAAGATGATAGAAGAAGCTTTAAAGATGAAATGAGTCTTGCATTGTGAGGAAAAAGCAGATTCTAGCTGGGCATAGAGAAAAATGAGGAGCACTCTAAGAAAGTCACGAAGTGTGAGCAAATACCATCAGCACACACACACACAAGAATATTTTTAGGAATAATGCATTAAACTGTTTTCCTTGAATATATGTTAAATTAAGGAAATAGTAAGACCATTGTAAGGAATTTAGATTTAGTCTCAGAAGCAGATGGAGATCACTGACTATTTTGATTGCATAAAATAACATTTTATGCATTATTTCTATAAGCATGAACTTCTTCCTCAAATAATTGAAGTATGCTGCTTCTATGACTATAGTTTTTAAAAACTCATCTTTGTCTGCCTTTACATTATGTTGTCCAGTTATCATTTATTTTAACCTTTTAATTTGCTTTTCAAAGGAAGTATCTCTGTACTTTATAATTTGTTCTTACCCAACTTGCTGACTTCAGAGAAATTCAAATTTCTTTGGTAGAGAACAAAGAGATAATGAGTATCTTTTGCTACATATAAAAGAATGACAAATTAAAGTTGACAAATGTGAGCTTCCAAACAGTGGTATTACATTATTTAATATATTAAGTTATACTTCAATGAGAATTTTCTTTCTCAGAGACTGAATGCATCTTTTGAAGGCGTTAGGAAAAGGCAGAGAGAAACCAGCAGCCAGTAGTGTGTCGTCTGATCTTTGGCTTTTCCATCCTAGCTGCGACCACTCATTAAAATTTCATGTGCATCCTCCAAAGTCATTTGGAGGTCACCAAATCAAATTACTGCTCATGTTACCCCTTCGCCTATCCTAACATGTTATTCTCCCTGCAAATATGGCATGATCAAATTTCCCATTGTTATACTTGTCTGGAGAGAGATATGTATGTTATATCCAATCCTTTAGTACATTTAACATACTAAATGGCAGGTCCCTCTTTGTGATCCTGGGATAATGTTGCTATTAGCCAGAATGTCTTCTTCTTATACAGACCTCAAGTATAATTTTTTTAAAAATTAATAAATTGAGATCTTCTTTCCTTTCTTGTAGAGTCTTGGTCTAAAAGTCATAGCTCGTGCACTGTCTTCTTCCTACCTTGAAAAGTGCAACATTGTTCTAAAATAGTGAATATCCTTTCACTAAAAAGGATAATTCCATTTAAAAAGTCATAACTATCAAAGTTTGACATCCTTTTCTTTTCATCGAAGGTGACTAATCTTTAATCAGCAAATGACTATTAGGCATTGTCTGGAGAATTTCAGTATACAGACATTTTCTAGCATCTTCCTTCTAGTTTTAGAAAACGTACTAAATCTTTCAGTTCAATTAAATGTCTATCTTGCTTGGAGCATGTTTGAAAGAAGGATTGTGGATACTTCCTACTGGTCTTTTTATTTCAGAGTTAGTTAATGAATAGCCTGTAACTACTATTTTGACTCTTTTTGATCTAGGAAGTCTGCAATGTTTATTATCAATCTATATGTTCAGGCTGAGCTCTATTTTGCTATCAATTTTAGTAATGCATTCATAATTATTAAATATGACCATCTTGTCCTATTTTAACTAATCTTTACCTGTAAATAGTTTATATTTACTATTATTACATATGCAATAATATACCCAGGAAGGAAATAAAAGCTAACATATCATAGTGTAATCCTAAAATGACCTTTGGTGATTAAATAAAAACAACTCTGAGATAATAATAACACATATAATAAATTAACATGTATTGAAAGATTATGATGTTGTAGACACTATGTTTAGCAATTTATAAGCACTGTCTAATTTAATTTTCAAAATAACCTTATGGTAGAAGCTATTATATAACTGTACCTATTTCAGAAGAAGGAACTTAGACATAGAAGCTAGTACATGCAATGTTAAAAGAATTCCAAGCTGACTCCAAGAAATGTTATTTACCAGTTAATAATGTTAACTTCCTTATTAGACAATTAAATTATAATATTAGCCAAAAACCCAATTAATCATATTAAGTTACAAGGTTTGAATTTCCTATTGTTTTCAAAGAAAAAGAAAAAGAGTTTTCTATTAATCCTGTTGTGATCCCTAGCAAGAAACACTTCTTCACTCTCTGGCAAAAAAGAAAAATGTTCATCTGTTGCTTTTGTAGAATTTATAGTTCCTTGAGTAGAAAATCTCTGACCTAGACTGGATGTTCAGTAAGGTCACTGATAACAAATGGGCCTGTCACACTGGGGTTGAGGAAGTAGGAAGTTTATGTCTAGGAGAACATGGAATAGCCAGAGACAGCAAATAACAAGCATTAAAAAAAACACGTTGTTGGTTTGGTCCCTTCTCTTTGCTCCCCAAATTACTTTATGTGTGCATGACAGTGCTCTTTGTCATTGAGCTTGAGAAGAAAGGAGTAACAGAGTCCTTATTATTTCTTTCCTTATAAACTTCAGATATGCTTTCTACCAAAATGCTGCCACTGTCACAATTCTTCACAGAAATTCTTTCCTCTCCACATAATTTTACATTAAATAATTTGAACCTATGCAATAATTTGTTAAAATTGACTATAAAATTTCTGTGGATTCCTTGAAAATATTTTCTACATTTTAGGAAGAAAAAAATTACATATTAAAAAATTGAATAATAAAGTAATTTCACAAAGAGGCAGAAGCAGGACCTTTAACATCACACAACAGTAAGTGAAAAAGTGTCTATATTAGAGATGAAACTAATCTAAGTAACCTGATTTAGATATTAAATAGAAAAATAAATTAGAATCCATTTAGTTATTGCAAGCTGGTCATCATTGTTTTAGCTTTATTTGGTGTTGGAATGTTTCAGAATTCAAAAGAAAGATATTAAAAGTTATATTAGAGTGTGTAAACCTAACAGAGGCCCACAAATTCTCATATAGTATTGTAGGATATTTATAATGGAGATGGAGGAGATGTTTCAATTGGAATATTGTTTAAGAGCAGAAAATATGATGTAAATTAATACCACTATGTGATACATTTAAGATTTAATTATTCACAAACTGGTATTTACAAAATAGTCATAGTGATGTAAATTACAGCATAGTGGATACAGTCAGTAATACTGGAATAACTATATATGGGGCCAGATGAATATTTGACTTATTAGGGGAATTGCTTCATAAGTTATTTAAATGTCTAACCACTATGTTATACACCTGAAACTAATATTGAATGTCAACTGCAATTGAAAAGTAAAAAAAAGTTAAAAAAGGATTTAATTATTCAAACCTCTTTCAAGTTAGTTGCTATTATTTCAGTCTTTAAATTTTTTAATAAGCCCCAAGAGATACAAAACTGAAACTGACCATTTCATTATATTATAAAATTATTCAAGAATATTTGAATTCAAAGTATAGGTTTTGGTACATATTATTCTTTCTAATATTTATAATCTTATAGAAAGATTATTGTGCACAGTCTGTAGGTATCTTGAGGTAAAAACTTATTTAACAAAGTAAGTTGTCGGGCATCCACAGAAGACTATATAATACTGGCAAATCTATTTATAGTAAGTGAATAATATAAAATACATAAGGGTTATCTAGTATGTGAGGAGACATGAGACAATAGAATGAAAATATTTTTACCATTGACTTAAAAATATTAGAAAGAGTAATTGAACAAAGAAGGAAAGGAGAAAGCTACCTAGTGTGAGACTTGTTTAGTAAATAATTTTAAATAATGCAGAAAAACAGAGAAAGAAATGATCCCCTTCCTTGGAGTAGAAAGTAAAGGGCCCCACATCACAGAGCTGGGATGAAACAGGCCCTCCGAATGACTGTTGAGAATGATGCTGAGTTCCCATGGTTAGCCTTGGCATCTCATCTAAAAGCTGTGTACATATATAAGCACTTCAGAGAACAATGGATAAGATTATGAGGAAGAGGATATAAAGAGTGATTTATGAAGCAAGATTAAAGATACTAAATATGTTTGCAAGTTCTAAGGAATGACAAAGATAGAAAATGATACTGGTCTATAAATAAATAACTAGTGGCAGGAGTAATTACTGAACATGTTTGCAGGGGATAATAGGATGAAATTAGATTTAAGGTGAATATTATGTGTGGCAGAATCCCTTTGTATGAACTATATAACAGGCAAAATATTTAACTTCATCAGAAAAGCTACCTCATACTTAAGGTCCTCATGAATTCACGTTCTAGGAGACAACCTGGATGAACACCAGAGAATTTCAGATTCAGAAGAGCAGATCCGTAACCCTTATGCACCTTAGAGTTAAACTGTAGCTGCTGCTTGAATGAACTGGATCTACCAGGTCACTATTAACCATGACACAGAAGCAAAAACATATTCAGGATTTCTGGTCAGCTGCACAGGGGCAGTGCTCACTAAAGAGTTATGTGCGAAGATGATTAAACCAGAGGGAGAAGAGACTGAGAACCTAGGAGAGAACTCAAGAAAATGTGTATTGTTGCATAGATGAGGGATATGTGCTATCAGAAGTGGGTGGATTCCCAAAGGGTACATGCTGCCACTGAATTGGGTTCTCTATGTTCAGGAAGGAGTTTTGATAAGAGAAAAATGCTTGATATAAGAAAACTCTACAAGAGGATTACAACATTCAAATGCATATAGCAGCTATGAAGAGAGAGAGAAAGAGAGAGAGAGAGACTAGAATAAATATTGTCAAGTGAAATACTGTCTTAAATAAAAGAAGCCAAACATCGTCAAGTGGCAGTTTGTCTTAATATAAAAGAAGACATTAATTGAGATAATGGCAACAGAAGAATGCATGTCCCATATGAAGAAGGAATACTATTTAAATCAACTATCAACTAGAATATTTCCATCTGGTGATATGGATCTTATGTCGACTAACCTTTTAATTTTCAAGAGAAGGTGAAAATAAAAAATAAAAAAATTTAAATTGGGCAACAATTAATGAAGAAAAATATGACTATGTGAGTTTAAAGAAATGTCATTCAGATTCAGAGCCTCTATTGTCTCTTGCTATACATTATGATATATTATTATACAGATTATTAAAATGAGTATCATTTATTAAGGAATGAAGTCCACTCATAATAATTAGATTACTCCTTAGGGAGAAAACCAAGATACGCAGAAAGTTCATCTTCAACATTCTCTCTTCTTTCCTTGGGAAAATGCTTAAGAATAGCTAAGGTCTGAATTTGAAATTTAAAAATAAAATGTTATTTGTCCCTAAAATATTTAATCTCTCAGGTCCTATTCTTTATTTGAGCTAGTAATCAAGAAAAGTGACACAGTCATCTCATGATTCAGACACACCCTCTGGTTAAAACCCAATGCATTGTTGAATAAATAATAAGTAAAAGCCATAGAAATTAGTAACTAACCAAATTGTTCATATTTTTAAACAAAACATCTACATTGAACCCTACATAGAATATATTAGAACTAAAAAGAGAATTTAGTAAGCGTTTTGAACACAGAGTCAAAACAGAAGGTCAGTAGCATTTCTATACAAATAACTCATTTAAAATATATAATAGAAAATACTCCAATTCACAATAATAAAAATAAGCTGTAAGATATGGAGAAAGACACCAGTAATGTAACCAACTGTTACAAACTAATTAAAGATATATAAGGATACCTAAATATCAAAAATAATATAGATAGGAAAGCCAATCAGTACCATGAAAATACAGATTCTTCATAAATTTAATTTCCAAATTTGAAATGTTTGTTTTGGATTAATTTAAACTGATCCTAAAATTTCTCTGAGAAACAAAAACCAAATAAGACAATTTTTAAAAAGAACAATGTGAGAAAGATATCTCCTACTAGATATCAAGATTCATTTGCAGACTTAGTAATTAATAATGTGTACTGATAGTGACAGGGGTTGATAAATAGATTCATGGGATAGAAAAAAAATTTGCACATATATTGAAATAATATGTTACAGAGGTAGAATTGAAAATGAATAAAAAATTATGGAATAGTTAATAAGTGGTAGTGAAAAAATTAATATTTATATAAGAACATAAATTTAAATCTGTTCCTCAAACAGCAGAAAGATAAAATGTCTAGTCAAGTAAAACAAATGTCAAAAGCAAATCTTTAAAACTTTGAGAAGAAAATATATTACTAAGACCTTAGTTTAGAAATAGATTTCTTAGAAAATAAATAAAAATGCCCAAACATAAAAAATATTTATTGAAATTAAATAATTGCTGTTTTAAAAATGTCATAAACAAGGGGAAAGACAAACTTCAAACTAGAGAAATTATTTCCAATGGATTCAGGGAGTGTTTAGGGAATATGTGAACTCCAGCAAATTGATAAAAGATGACACAAGATCCAAGAGAAAAAAAAACAACAAGAGATATGTTCAAAATATTCACTGAAAAGAAAATCAGAATGATCAATAAAACATGGAAAATGGCAAATACATTAGTAATTGCAAATTAATGTCACAATAAAGTAATTATTTTACATCCATCAGAATAGAAATAGTCTGGCAAGAGCAATCTTGGTCAGAAATAGTTATATGGGCCCTTCATACGTTCTGAAGGGTAGTATAAAAAAGATGATATATTTGACAACTTCAAGATGAATATTAACATAATCTATGAGCCAGGTATATTTTTTAGAAAAACACATGTGTGGCTATATTTATATGTTAAATTTCAAAAATAATATTTTGAGTAAAATAAGGATAAACTCAAAATGACATATTTAATATGACCATTTACATGAATTTAAAAATCAATATTTAAAAATATTAATGGTGCATAAATATGTAATAAAAACAAAATGAGTGAATATGATAAAAGCTAATATTAATTCTGCATTGGACAGGAATTAGAGGAATGAAATTGAAAATGTGTGTAGAACATTCTTCAATGATAACTGTAATTTTTATATCTTTAAAATAACATAAATGAATATAAAATCATGGCAAGATTTTTCTAAAGGTGGTTTGTAAGTACATGGCTAAAATAAACACTGGGTATTAATTTACTTTCTATTTTTATGTGTTTGAAGTATTTCATGAAAGTACTAAATAATTAACACATCGACTATGACCCTAGCCTAGTCACACGCGCGCGCACACACACACACACGCGCGCGCAAAATGATAGAAACACACACACACACACACACAACCAGCAAAAGAATTCTCAAGTAACTTTGCTGTTAATTTTTGCTGTGAATAACGACAGATAGAAAAAACACTCTCATCTCCTTATTTCTCTTTCCTTGCCTCTTTTTCTCTCTGCAGCCCAGAGAGATGATAAAAGAACATTTTTTATGAGTATCTAAATCCATACATGTCTCTCTAAGCACTGCTTTAACTCAATACAATAAATATTGATAATAGGAGGTTTTTTTTTTTCCATTTTGAAGTGCTTTCTAATTTGCTTTGTTGCTGCCTTACAGCTGCTGACCTGTCTGTACCCCTGCGCGGTCCCCATGACATACTAAGGCAAGAGCTAAGCATGGAGGCCACGGGGACATGGAATATCTAGGAGACAGAACTGACTGTCTCTTGGAGGGGGTTCTGTTGCTCCCTCACTTGCACACCTCACATCACCCTGTATGGCCCCGGAGGATGGCTGGTTAGTCAATGACGGGTAAGATTCCTCAAGGGAGGACCAACCTAAGACAGTCACAGTCACATAGGGGCTATCAGGAGAGAGCTTGGGTTTTACAGAGGTGAGGCACAGCCCCTCTTCCTCTCTGAGGTTAATCCCTTGACCCCTGGCTGCCTTACTTCCCACCTATAGCTCAGCCTGAGATCTGATGGGATGAGCTCAACCATTCCCTCCCTTAATGGATGTTTATATAACAATGACACCTTGCCTTGGGGCTATGTACATGTGTAAAGGCACAATATAGCTGGAACACAATGGGGACTTTTGGGAACAGCCTTAAGGCTGATAATCACAGACCTTGGAAAGAGAAAGGCTTTTATTTCCCTATACACACCTCACTTCCGCTTCCTATCCAATAAAAGCTGTGTTGGTCCAACTCAGGGCTCAGTCCATGAGGCTGGAGTCCCTTGACCCCGCTTATAATGTATTTTCGGCTACTATCTTTTGTCACTTCGTGTCATCCTTCAGGTTCACCCACCGCCTGTGTCGTGCTGGACACGACACTTTGTGACCCTTTTCTGTCTCCCTCCTCTCTCTTTTCTTCTCGCCCTCTTTCTCATATTTGGAGGGTTTTTTTTTTTTTAAAGTAATACATTTTTAATAAATTCATTATAGTCAGATAACATTCAGTTTTATTTTAGTTCTTTGATAGTTATTGAGACTTGTTTATGGACCAGCTTGAGGTATATACCCTGTTAAATGTTCTACTTACATTTGAAAAGAAAGCCTATTTTCCATTTTTTGGATGCCATGTTTTTAAATGTAAATTATGGTAAGTTGGTTGAGAGTGTTGTGTAAATCCTTTTTATGTTTACCAATGTTCTTTTCCTCTCATCTCCACCAAATACTGAAAGAGAGATGTCAGTATCCGCACTAGGATTGTGGGCCTATTTTTTCCTTTAGTTTTTAAAATTTTTTGCATTGTGTATTCTAAAGTTCTGTGTTACACTGTATTTTGTTGAAAATACAATTTTCTAAAGTATTAGGGACATATAATTTAGAATTTTGATGTCTTCTTGGATTTTGAAAAAAAATTATAATCTCATGCCATTTTTCTTGAGTATAGGGTTTGCATGCTATATCTATTATACTGGAGTCTCAAAAGTGGTTTTGTTTTTCATACATTTTGTCTGTGACTTTTTGTTGGAATATAATTTGATCTGGGCTTCTTATGTACCCCCATTGACACTGTAAGAAATATGTGCCCCGCCTGTTTGAAAAGAGAAGGTATTCTGTTTAAGAAAGAGAGTTTTCTTTACCATCTTCCCAAAGGTTTAGGATGTCTTCCTCCCAAGTCTGGGTCTCCAGTTTATGATCCTTCTCATCATGTCCCTCCTGATGGTGTACCAGCATCCTCCCCAGCCATGATGTATATTTTTGTGTCGGTTGCCCATCATTCCACAGATAACTCACCTAATTTGCCATTGAGATTACCAACTTTGTGAAGATGAAAGAAGTCATGGGTAGAAAATCTTGATGTTTCAGTGACAATCGTGCCCATACTACACAGCATTAATGTTACCTTCTTCTCCTTGCTTCACTTTTGATTAAAACCTCTAGTGTAAAACTAAAGGCAGTTCTTAGATCATTTTTAGTTTGAAAAAAACTGAAGGACTATTGGGCTTCACCTTATTCTTTTGGACTGTGAATTCAGTCCTTTCTCTCCTAATAGCTGTGCCTTTTTCCACTTGATGAACAGATTCTGGAATTCCCTGTCCCCTTGTATTTTTGTTTGTCTCTTTTGTGTAAATAAATTTTTAATTTTAGAATCAGCTAGACGTACCATGGGAAAAAAAGAGGTGATAAAAGGAGAAACTGGGTGAGTGTTATATGATAACTCCCTGTACTATCTTTTCAATTTATCTGTAAATCTAAGACGTCCTTAAGTTCCTCTTGGTTTGTGACACTTTCTCGGACTTCTCTTGTTTTGATTACCTTGACGATTTTGAGGATTACTGGTCAGTTATTTTATATAATGTCTCTCAGTTGAGATTTTTGTCTGAAGTTTTTCTTATGAATAGGCCATGGTTATGACATTTTGGCAGGAAGACTACAGAAGGAACGTGCCATTTTATTATATTATGTCAAAAGTACATACTATCAACAGAATTTATCACTACTGATGTTGACCTTCCTCACCTGCATGATGTGGTATTTGTCGGGTTTCCCACTATAAAGTTCCTCTTTTCCTCCCTTCTCTGTCCTTTCCATCCGTCCTCTATGTGCAGCACACACTTATGAAGTGGGTAGGTAGTCTCTACCTCCTTTACAGCAGAGTATCTATATGAAAAGTATTTGGAATTTCCTGTATTGGAGATTTGTCTCATCTATTTGTGCATTTACTTAATAATTTATTTGTATCAGTATGGACTCCCAAATAAAAAATATACTACTTTAATTCTCCACACATAGTCTCTAGCAATTAGTCCAAATTGCCACGTAAATGTTCCAGCCTGTATGTTATGGCTCTAGCATTTCTGTCATAAATGGATCTTAATTGTGTCTCCCTAGACACTGCCGACTCTCCAAATTTCAATGTGAGTTTGTCCTGCAACCTCAGCGCTCTGATGAGTACAAGAAAAATAATTGTTTCAGGTAGTCCAGGTTTTTCTAAGAATGTAAGAACTAATATGCCAGTTTCCAAGCTCTTTCTGTCAGAACTGATACTGGAAGTTGATATACCTTTATTTCCTCAATATTTTTTATTTTCAACTAGTCTCCATCTTTATATTTAAGGTATGTAGTGTCTTGCTTTTTAACAAGTATGAGAATCTGTAACTTGTGTTTAGTTATCACGTTAAATTTAATATTGCTATGATTGGGTTTATTTTTTTTTTATCATACTTTGGGTTTTGGAAATATTTATCCCACATTTTCTTTTGCCCCTGTGCTTCTTTTCCTGACTTCTTTTATGTGAAGTGCTTTTTCCTGTCTTCAATTTTATCTCCTGTATTGACTTTTTAGTTATGCCACTTTTTGTAATATTAGTGTTTCTTTAGTGATGTAGTTTTACGTTTCCCTTCATATAATATTATACTGTTTCACACTATAAAGACTTACAGCAGTATATCCCTTCTCTTCCTTTGGTATATAGACAATAAATGCCATAATACAACATTATAAATTATCTTGTTTTAATAGTTAATAGTCTTTACAAAATTTCCCAATTTACCCTTTCTACTGACCTTCATTCATTTCTTAAAAGAAGATATCCAGGATTCCATTTATTAATACTATCATTTCCTTCAGGTTGAAGAACTTACAGAATAGTGTAGGTCTCCTGGGGACACATTCTTTTTATCATTTGTTAGTTCAAAATGTCTTTATTTCCCTGTCATTTGGGGAGAATATTTTTACTGGGTATACAACTGTAGGGTCATGTTTTATTTTCTTTTAGCAATGTAAAGGTGTTAATTGCATTGTGTTCTAGCCTCCCAGTGTTTTTGTAAAGAAGGATTCCCATTTACTGAATTTAATGTCTTGTCCTCTAGCTGCTTTTGAAACACGCTTTTTATCTTTAGTTTTTGGCAGTTTTCTCATATTTAGCATATTTCTTCTAAACTTTACTACTTTCTTCTCATTTCAAGATTATAATTATGCAGAGCTGGATATTTCCCCAAAGATCATAGGTTCTCTTTTCTCTTGTTTAGTTTTAATTCATTTTTTTTTTTCAGTTTGGATATATTCTATTGATCAGTCTTTAAGTGTATTGATTCATTACTCTGCTGTGTCATCTGTTGTTAAACCCAAAATATAAATTAATGTTTGATAATTCATTTTTTTCTTATTTAAATTCCATTTGGTTCTTTTATATATTCCCAATATTTTATCATGCATGTTGTTCACTTCTTAGTCTGAATGTTTGTGTTCCCCTCAAATTCATATGTTGAAACTTCTTGTCAATGTGATGGTATTAGGAGGTAGAACATTTAGGAGGAGGTTAGGTCCTGTGACTGGAACCCTCATGCATGAGATTAGTGATCATATAAAGGAGACTTCATAGATCTCCCTAGATGAAAGTTTGGAATGCCTCAAAGGATTTTTTTTTTTTCATATAGAGAGATCTTTAATATGACTGACAGTGTGATATATTTTTCATATATAATATTTTCTTTGATTATTAGCAAAAGAATATGAAGTAGTCATTAGTAAAATTCTACGTATGAATAACTGAAGGAAGTTAGGAGAAATTAAGATAAAAGAATCAAAAGAAAAAAATTAGGGTAAAGAAAAAGTAATCAACTCAAGAAAGAAAGAGAAAGAAATGTAAGGAGAGGAAACTAATGAGAGTCTGTAAGACAAGAAAGATTTAGAGTATGTCTACTGGAGCAAGGGTAATAGTGGCAAGTTTTGTTTTCATTTGCTTATTTACATGTAAGACTTATTCAGATTAGTGACTATTTAGGGTACCTTTTTGTTCCTTACTAAACTGTGCATTTGTTAAGGACAGATAATATGCCTCATTCACATATATATTCCCAGGAATGTGCAAAAGGCTCAGCACATAAGTACTCATAAGCATTCATTATTACCTTGAGATTACACTCCATTCAGTCATTCATTCAAAAAATATTTTTGAGGACTTCCTACGATGTGCCAAGCATTCTTCTAGATTCTTGGGATACACATCAGAGGACAACACAGACAAAATCTATGCGCATGTAAAGCTTAGAAAATAAAGCAATAAACAAAAAACATAAAATAAGTTAATTATATCGTATTCTAGAAGGTGGTAAGTACTATAAAAAGAATAAAAATAGGACAGGGAAGGGGTGATTCGAGAGTGTGTTAGGAAAAATGGGTTTTAATTTTAGAGTACAGTCAAGAGAAGCCTCTAAGAGAAGGTGATATTTAGACAAAGCTCTGTACTAGGTTAGGGAAACAGCCATGCACAATGCAAGAGCCTTAAGTTTTCACAGTCTTGAGTGACTCAGGTATCACAAAGGGACAAATATGACAGCACTGGAGTAAAAGAGAGCTGCAATAGATCAGAGACTGCAGGTAAGGGTGAGTCAGATTATGTCAGACCCATTAGGCTATTGCAAGGCTTTCACTTCAAGTGAAATGAGGAACAGAGTTTTGAGCAGAAGAGTAACAGTATATGACTTATGTTTCAAAAGTTTTACATTCTCCCAAATGATATAGCTAATTGAATACAACTTCATTGTCCTAATATTTTCTTTTCCACATAATCTATGCATATTTCTAGATTCCTCTGTACCAATCCATGGTAAAGAAACAGGCATCAATTTCAACTCACAGTTATTTAAATAACTAATAGCTAATTGCGGCCTAAAATATCTACATAACTCATGTTCAAGAGCTAAAACACCCAAATTTCCAGACTTTGAAGTCCTCTCATATTTAAAGAAAGAACATGGCTAACCTATCATCTTTTTATACATGAAAATATTGAGGTTTGAGAAATGAAGAAAGCTTTTGACATTTTCACCATTTCAACATGCCACATCTTCATATCTTTGAGTAAGAATACCAGGCATTAACAAATTTTATTTGTACAGGGACTGAGAGTAAATATTTTGGACTCTGTGGTCCATATAGTATCTTTAACAGCTACTTAACTTTTGAGTTGCAGAGCAAAAGCTACCACAGGCAATACATAAATGAATGGAAGAAGCTGTGCTTCAGTAACTTCTAATTTACAACAACAGGTGCTATTGTGAGTCAAATTTTGGTAACGGGCCATAGTTTGCCAACCCTTGATTTAGATTATGTTGTTGATAGCAAAGGAAAGATTGTAAAACATAGTTGCCAGAAGTTATGCAGATTTTTTAAAATTAAAATAATTTTAATAAATGCAGAGAAAGCATGTGATGAATGCAACATTCATGCATGCCACCCCCTGCAACAAAACAAATAAACGAACAAAGAAACAAACCCAACCTTTCAGTAAACTCAGATTATAAGATGAGGATTTAATCAATCTAATAAGAAGTAGCTACAAGAAAACTATAGCAAATATATTTAATTATTAAAGGTTGAAAGCTTTCCCTATGATATAAAGGACAACAAGAATGCCTATTCCTTTCACTTCTATTCAGCAGTGTTCTGGACATGCTAAGTATAAGAATTAGGAAAAAATAAAACTACTTTTATTCACAGACATGATAATTGTGTGTGTAAAAAGTTATGCTGATTTTTTTCAGCTTAGTAGATTCTGGGTGACACTGAACAGGAGAAAAACTGTGCAAATAAGAACATGAATATACTTAACTTTCAATTGCATAATGTTCCTCCATATAGCTCTTCAGCCCCCTAACCAAGAATACCTTTGGGAAGAATTACAAGTTAGTTTGTCTTTCTTCACAAAAGAATATTTGTTTTTCAGAGCTCTGTAAATGATTTGTTAAACCCTCAAGGCTTTCAGTTTGGAAATACATGTTGCAAGAAGAAGTAAACATTTATAAAATTTTGAAACTAAGTATTCAAATGTTAGTATTTTCAAGATTACTATGACTAATGGCTCACATTAATATACCATCTTCAGTCTTCCACGTTCCTTGCAGTGGATCTGCAAATTACATATATGCTAAGTATTACATACTGGGGTGCCAAAAATGTATACACATTTTAAGCGATGTTACCTATGTATTACTTTTTGAAATTGAATGGAATAATGGTAGCAATGTGTAATATGCTGTTCACTCAAAAGAAGGCATTAATCAAATGAATACTAGCATCACCATGAGACGGGCAGGACAGTCCAAGAAAATAGCAGAAGCGTGGGTGTTGTTTGA
The DNA here is from genome assembly GCA_004026885.1 of Lyroderma lyra. NCBI lineage: Eukaryota > Metazoa > Chordata > Mammalia > Chiroptera > Megadermatidae > Lyroderma > Lyroderma lyra. The sequence continues at coordinate 116,936 of PVJL010001433.1, forward strand.
GGAGCGCAAGACCATTTGCCAGGAAAATGGACAGGAAGAAGAAGTGAGGTTGAGTTTTCCCCATGTTCTCCTGACTTAACACCACTTGACTGCCACCTATGGGGAACTTCAAAGGACGTGGTATACCACAGAAAACAGGCGACACTGATGGTACTTCAGGAAGAAATTAAAACAGCATGTGCAGCAACACAAGTGAACACTTTGGTCAATACTGCTCAAGCAGTAGTTACCATTATGAGAAGTGTCTGGATATTGATGGTAACCACTTTGAACACCTCTTATAATTGCAAAGGTCAAATGTGACTTGTATTCATCTTTTGTTATCAGTATATATTGAATATTGTAATTTTAACATAGTTTTCTTTCTTTCTTAAAATGTGTATAATTTTTTGGCACTCTGTATAATCAATCCATACACAATATCATACACACTATATAGTTTTCCCCCTCATCTCACTTCATAATAGGGAAACTAAATTACAATAAAGATTAATAAATGCCTAAAAAATAAGTAAATGATAGACCTGAACAGAGAATTCTGATCTACTGGCACCCAAATTAAAGCTGTTTACATTTTCTCTAAATAAATATATTACCTGCAGCCCAGGTGAGTCTCCTAAAGCAGACAGAAATCCCAGGAATTACCAGTTTTACACAAGAATAATAATTTGCATGTGTACATTTCAAATGTGAACATATCTACTATTTTCTAAAGCTGAAAGCCTATCCTTGTAAAACTCATATTTAGCACAGATGTTCCACCTACCTAATTGGTATTGGTTGGAGTACTTCAGTAGTAAACAAGTTTGTCAGATCTTTTCTTTGGCCAAATAACTTTAATAGGGAAGATTGTCCCTAAAGGAGATGATTAAAGGTCCCTAGTAGCCTTTACCTCACTTCCAAATGCAGGTAGGATATTTACTAGTTATTACCTAAATCTTTGCTGGTAATCACAGACAAAATGGCCCAAGAAAGCCAGTCATTAGACATATCCTCTTTGGCCAGCCCCTAATGGAGTGTTTACTTGAATCAAGATATATTATCTATAATCATATTTGGCTACTCTGCATATATGTATGATGTTTTTGAAGGCTTGGAGTGAAGAAAAACGTTAGCTGGCTTTATACATGTTAACTTGAAAATGAAAAGCATTATATATCCCTTACTACATGTCATCAAAAACACATGAACTATTGATTCAATTTTTTATATCAAAACATTTTGTTTAGGTAAAAGAACCCCTTGGAAAAAAATTCATATTTAAAATAATTAGAGCATTTGGACTTAAAAAAAAGTCAATGGACCTCTCTATTTGCCATGAAAAAAGGCTCAAAATTGTTGGCTGGCCTCTGACTGTAATGAACAGAATAAAGGAAATAAAGAACCTGTAGAGTGACTTTGGGTAGTTCTGAGAACTGTGTGTTGAATTACATATGTTGGAAAATGTTACTCATTTCAGTAGAGGGATGTATATTATCTTAATAAATAAGACCTAATATTCTTAATATTTAGGTAGTTAAGAGATCTCAAAATATTATATACTGCTGAATACAAAAGATTATCCAATAAATTTCGATTGCTTGATTATATAAAAATCATTGAATATAGGTAACGCACCCAACCCTTAGGTATATCTTTAATTCACATGCTATGATATATCCATGGGTTAACTAGAGAAATTCTGTTCAGATGTTATAACCTAGGGTGGATGCTTGCATGATACATAGGCAATGCTGTGGTACTGTCTAATACAGTATCCATTTATGGTAATGTTCAATGGTTGTATCCATTTTAAGTTTTGACTTTGAGAAAAAAATTAATTTCCCAATAAAAGGTAACTTTAAACAAATCCTCTTTTATCATATAGAATGTTGATCTTGGCAGAGAGATAAGCAGAGACAGATACAAAATGCTAATGAAAGATAAAAATTGCAGCTGCATACAGTTATCTATGTTAAATAATAAGGCAAGCAGCTACCATGTTACCAAGCATAATAGAGGAGACCACTGATATGACTCCATACTTAACACATGATTTTGACCAAATTAATATATAACAACTGAGAAATTGGGGGTCATAACAATGAACAACTTGAAACAAGAATTACAAATTTTTGTTTGAGGCAATAGCACTCTTGAATGATGACCACAGATCTGTAATAATTCAAGCAAAAGTTGGTTATTGAAGAGAACCTAGAAACATAACTTAACTAACTTAGAGTACTATAATTCATGTATGTAAGCTTAAATGATAAAAAAATTTTATTATTAGAGAATATATGAGCAGCATTTTTAAAACAATTCCTTTAATTGTTTCCATAAAATACACTGTTAAAAAGCTTCTTAAGTATTGTTAAATACCCCAGAGCATGGAGAGTCAGTTGATAACAAAGTTTTTGATTTCCACTTAAAAAAAAATGAAATGAATAAATGTATTAGCATATTTCCTCACAAAATTCTGTTACTGAGAGCTTACTTCTTAGGTGTATCACATACATACTTAATCTTATAAATATAGGATATTAGTTAATTATAAAATAATATAATTTTATTAAATTCTTCAAAGCAGATCTTGAGAGACTATTTTAGAAAATATTAAAACATTTTGAGCTATTTCCATATATTATAATATTTTCTTTAAAATAAGGAATTTCACTTACTGAAAAATAATCAAAGTTGGAAAGCTGAAAATTTTGACATGATTCTAAAATAGGTATAAATTTTACATTTTCAAATATTTGATTTCTCAAAATTCTGTTTCCTTTAGCAGTAATATAAAATAAATGATATATTTCAATAATATTTGAAACTTTTGAGATTTTAAATATTAGCTTTGGAAATATTAAACTATTTTTCTTGCTTTAAGTTACACATTATATATTAGGGAAATAGAGGTTCAACTCATCTCAGCAGTGTTTAAAATTCTTATTATTAAGAAAATTCATATTGGTTTTGAAACAAAGGCATTTTCTTTAAGTATATATAATGCATACAGACCTCGTTTTGAAATTCTTATAATTTGTTAAACTAAAAAAATCTCTGAAATGTATTTACACAAATATAGAATATACTTGCTCTATTTTTTGCTTTAAACTCTAATATTTATTCTCACTTTTACATCAGGCAATATATTCTCTATTTAGAGTAATAAAAATCTGTGATCCTATGCAAGAAAAAAATTAATCACCTGAAATAGATGTAATATATTGCTATTCTGTCTATACCAGAACAAACAAGTTATTTTTAAAAAGGATTGGTTTTTATGGAAAACTAAGATCCTTACCAAGTGATTCTATATGAAAGGGTTCAATATGGAACATGATGGAGAACAAAATGCCTTTGAGAGAGAATCAACCATTGGTTTGAATCCTTCTCCTCTCTGAGAGAGTGATCACAAATACAAAATAGAGTTTGTATTTGCAATTCTTCCCATGATTATACAACTTATAAAAAGTGATGCTCAAAATCTTATAAGTACATACTCTTTTGGTAGAAGCACATACATGATATTTTTAAAATCTGATATTTAGTATACTTTAGAAAGCCTTATAATAAAAATAATAATGCCAAAATGTAATAAAATGAAACAAAAATTAACAAAGTTATAGTGCCCAACAAATTAAGCTTGAGAAACAAAGAATTAATAGCAAAACAAAACAAAAATATTTATTTACCAAATGTAGTAGTACCAAATGAGAAAGGGGAATGAGGAGGCACTCATGAGACTTTTAATATCAGCTTTCTCTCAAAAAATAGATGTGATAGAAAATAAAAGAACATGTCTTTAAAAATATATCCCATGATATTAGAGAGTGAGTATTAAAGTTGAAAATGCAAGATAATGTAGAAACACTGATGGAAGACAAGAGAATTAATACTCCAGCACAAAAAGCTAATATTTCAAGTCAAGGTAACTTATAGAAATACATGATTAAATGCAAGAGAATTTAAAATACTGCAGTAAGATACAGAAATAGTTATTATTAGTGCAAATAGAGAAAGCCAGATACGTCAGGAATGAAAACTGGGCTTTAAGGTTAGTGGAACATAAATTTTAATCCAAAATCTATCATTTCTTAGGTGTCTGATGCTGCTATTTAATCTTTTTAAAGCTCAGATACCTCATTAAAAATAGGCCATTATAGCTCTGTCATAGAATTTTGAGATGATTAAATGTTATCATCTACATAAAGCACTTAGATAAATGCCTTGCAAATAATGGTCACCTATTTCCTTTTTTTTTGGTGGCGGAGTTGAATAAATTAGTTGGCCAACTTTTATTTTGACTGTGATGCTTTCTCAGAATGGATAGAAAGGCAACAGAATCTCTCTTGGTAGAAACCCACAGACACACAGACATACACACAAACATTCTGGGTCTCTACTTGTCTTGTTTTAAAAGTTAAAAAATTTTAAATTTAAAGCTTAAAACTTTAAGAACAAAGAGAAGATTTTACGAACTACTAGAAAAGCAGGAGATGTAGTAACAAAAATGTCTTGAAATTTTTTCCTCCTGGATGTTTGGAGAAAATCTATTTATTGACCCATCAAACTTGACCTTTTCCTTTCAAATTAATTATTTATTAAGACACAAAAAACAAATAAAAAGTCCTGTTTTTATAATAACCATGCCATAGCAAAGTGGAACAGAAGTAAAAATAAGTATCTCAGGATACATAAAAAAATGTTTAAAATACGGATTAAAATTATGTAAGGCAAGATTAATAGAAGAAAGTAAAATGACATAGGAAATCTGACCAACATGTGAAAAATGGAAAAGCAGAAGATAGAAATTTATAGAGTTTTATTTTACAAAATATAACTAGAAAGTGAGTACAGCAAGGAGAAGTTTAACCCAAGACATTTTTGTTTTTAATAAGTAACTTCAAAGTTTATTTAATAAGAATAAGTCATGATGGAAGATCTAATGAATGGGGCTAAATGTTCACCTATGAAATTATACTCCATTTCATTTCATTAGAAAGCTATAAAAAGCAAATTAAATCTCAGCTTTATTATATTGTTATAAAATATTGCACAATAATTATACATTAGATTACAAATAAATTTTAAGGGGATTAGAACTTAATGTTCATTAGAAAATAACATATAAATAAAAAAGAACATAACCGCATGGGATAAAAATTAACACAAGCAAGAATTATAATATTTAGAACAATTGTTCTCAATTGTCTTTTAATCGACTGTATTTTGAAAAATGCAATCATTATGCCTACAAAAGATCCACCAAATACTAGAAGTCACATAAGTTTTCTTAACTATTGGGTCAAAAAGGCAACGTAGAACACAGTAGTACACACTTATAAATAAAAAACACACATGCCAACAAATAACTATAAATGTTACAGATATGAAAGAGAGATAGAGAAAGAGGAGGAAGGAGAAGAGAACGCATATACAGGGTCAGGCAGAAGTAACACTCTTTATGAGTTTGTAATCTATACCAAAACTTCTATAAGCATGTAATTCTGTAACATAACAATACTTTATCTACTTAAAAAAAGAGTGCTACTTCCGCTGGACCCTGTATATACACATTTGGATAAATACAAATAGACACCAAGTAACCTGGAAATACAAATGAAATATTTTCAATTTCATAGAAAGTTTTCACAGATCTATTAGAACACTATAACTTAAATATAACATAAAAATATTTTAAAGAACAAAATAAGAATCACAAATTTGGTCTATAAAAAAAGTTTGGAAGTAGAATAAAGTGCCAAAAGAAAAGTAGGATCATCTGCTGCTTCTGAAAATTTTAGCTCCCTAACAGAACTCAGTTTTTTGAACACTTTTTTTTGTGCACTTTTTGTTACTAAAGAAAACCTTGAGCTCCCTGGAGATTCCCAGAAACTGTGGGAACGCAAGGTAGGTGTGTCAAGATTCTCTACTTCATTTTGCTCTCTTTATTTATTTTTGAATATGAAGTCTTTGGATACATGAAAGACACAATTTATCTACATTTCAGAGACACATGGAGATAGGTTTTCTTAGGAGTTTTGTCATAGAGGTAAGGGTTCAGTCTCTGCATATGGGTCAGTGGTGAACCGAATAGATAGGAAAAAGGCATAAGACACCATCTTGAGACTGCCATCAGGAAACCTCTGCAAAAACAGTTAACTAAGATGCTTAACTACAGCACAAGCTAAAGATCTAAAATTCATCAAGGCTTATTTCTGCAAGGAATGTCTGAGATTGATTTTTTTCCCTTTTGAGTCATAATCTGCTACCTTTCTTAGAGAAAATAATAGTAAAGTTGATAGTTTATTTATTATTTTTTTAGTTTATCTTACTTTTAGAGGTCAAGTTATACCCTGATCCATATAATTTTTGAAATACCTTGGGGAAGTTGGTGAATATGAGTTAAACATTTTTTTCCTTATTTTTACACCTTATTCAACTTTATCAATAGAGTAGGCTTTCAGAGCTAAATTACCAGAAATATCACTTCAATATTAATATATTGCTGGATTCTAGAAGCTTAGTGGACCTAATTTATATTTTTTTGAACATTTAAAAAGCATGTCATTATAAAATATCTCATTTTTTTGTGTATATGACTTATTTTTCTAAGTATTAAAGTAACATACAATCACTGAATAAAATTTGGAAAACAATAAAGACACTATAAAGTAAAAACAACCATGAATCCAATATCAAGACACCTACATATGGAGAGATTGATAGATATGATAAAAAGATAGGGCATAAAACCTCAATTATATAATGCCATAAAAAATACTTTTGTATAAAGTTTTAAAATTAAGACTGTGTTTTGTCTATGTTTCCATGTTATTAAATATTCTAATTTATTATAGTCATTTCACAATTAATTAGCCAGCTCCCTATTGTTTAATATTGATATATTTTTTAATTATTTATTACAAATCTATAAGTGAAATTATTGAGTCGAATGCTGTATTCACTTCTGTTTCTTAATAATTAACCACTTGGATGTAGTGGGACAGAAAACAAGTTTTAGAGCTGTTCACATTGGATTGAAAACCTGGAAACTCCATTTCAAGTTTTCTGTCTCCATTAAAAATGTCTTTAAAATTCATATGTTGAATTTGCAAATAAAAGGTTATTAAGAGGGCTAAATTAAATTATATTTAATTTAAATACTTACTTTAAATGTATTTAAAGTAAAGGATCTGTTAGAGAATCTGCACATAGCATAACCCCAAATGCTAAATATTTCTATTCCATAAGATTATTTACACATCATGTCTTTTAAATATTTTTTAAAAATTATTTTCAAGTTAATTTTTGTACATAGTAATTTTTTTTTTGCGGATTTTTTTTCTTTTATTAATGTATTTAATTATTTTTTATTTTTCAATTATACTTGAAATCAATAGTATTTCATATTAGTTTCAAGTGTACAGCATAGTATCTAGATGTTTATATAATTAATGAAGCAATTTCACAGATTATACATAGTAATTTGACGTCAAGGGGTTTATGTTATATAATAAAATCTACTTTTGTTTTTATATTATTTCCATCTTCCTTTATATTTAAGAAGTTCTCTCCAAAATTAAAATCAGAAAATAAATCACCTATATATTTTCTTAAATGTGTGTTTTAATTTTTTTCTAGGAAAATTATTGTAAAGGAAGGTGAAGATGAGTATTGAACTGTGTGATGTATTTTCCCAAGTATTACCTAATTTAATACTTACTACACTCTCTATTGGAGCCTCAATTAAAGTGACTTTTGAGGCAAAAGGACCTTTTACAATAGAAATTTATTCAGTAGTGTGGAGTATAAGTTTGAGAAACCAAGAACGCAAATTAAAAATAAATATTTTACGTAAGGAACAAATCCACTTTATAATTGAGTGCTATGAATTAAATAAGAAAATAATTTCATTGTGTATAGAAGGAATAATTAAATATACAAGAAAAGAAACTTTTCTGATGTGAAGAAATATTAAATATGAAAACTCTTATAATGCACAAAAGCAAAAAAAAATTAGTTTATATAAAAAGTAATAAAAATCAGACTGGTGTGACATTTTTTCACTCCAAATATGAATCACAAAAGCCAACAGAATTTTGAATAAAAAATTAATCTCATTCTAGAATAGTAAGACTCAAAGCCTTCATTCACATGAGAATAACTCTTATATAATTATAAGAAATAGAAATTGTACCACTCTTTGACTCTTCCCAAGACTGTTATATGAGTATCCTTCCAAAGTAAGTAAATTTTACTGATACTAATAGTCAACTGAGGTAAATAAAAACCAAGAATTCAAATGGTAAAGGCATAGCATTAAATGTCTGATGGGGAACACTGAAACCAATTAACTAAATTAAGTGATGTATAAAATGTAGTTATAATTATGGCTATAAACTTGAGTGCAAAAGCTCAAAGCCATTCTAAAAGGTATTTTATATGGTAATATTTAAAACATAGAAAATAATTTTGAACAGATGTCACCCCAATAAGTCTAACAATAAAAATGAATTTAAAAAAATTCTTCACTGGAAATAAACATATTATAATTATTAAAAATTAAAACAAAAAGAAAATAATTTTGATCTGTAACATATTTAAGGAGAATATATATTTATGATATGGGAGATTATAGAACATAAAAATTTGCTTTGTGATTTTATTTTATAGTTTTCTGACAATATATATTAGATTTTCAGTTAAAATATATATGTGAACATTAAATGATAAGAAAAAGAATTTTCACAAATGCTCGTAATTAATTAGGCTCTTTGGAAAATGAACAAATATATTAACTAAATCCCAAGATCAAGATAGATTCTAATTTATGCCATATCAAAGTAAAACATATAAGAAATATAGATTGCTATTTAATATATCTCTGGAGAAGCAATCTGTCTGAGGAAAAAAATCATGGGAGCAGTTAGAAAATATTTATAGATTTAATTCCATTAAAAATTAAAAATCTGTATCACAAGAATAATTAAAATGGAAAAGACAAGGTGATCATTTTCAAAAAATAAATAAATGTATAATATTCCCAAATAGAGAATATATTTGGAAACCAGTAATACACATACTTATACCACCACAAGTATGTAGTCAAGAAATTACATACTATTAATTCTAGAGGTATTATAGTTAGAATATAAACATTAAAAAAAAAATCACCTTTCCTAGTGATTCCATTGTCAATAAATGTAAATTGTAATTATCTAACTATTTAAAACCTATGAATTTGATGAGAAATAACAATATTTATAATACTTGGTACTGGCACTAATGTTGTAAGGATTTTGGGGGGAGAATTTGATAATATGTGTGCGTGTGTGTGTCTGTGTGTGTGTGTGTCTGTGTGTGTGTGTGTGTGTGTCTCTGTGTGTGTGTGTGTGTGTGTGTGTGTGTGTGTCTGTGTGTGTGTGTGTGTGTGTGTGTCTGTGTGTGTGTGTATGTGTGAATGAGTATATATAGCCTTACACGTATGAAAGGACAAATAAGTACATACATTCTTTGATGCAGTCATTTTAGTTTCATGAATCTGTTCCAAAGCGGGAACTGAAATAAATGTGTCACATGCAATAGGACTATCAATTTAATGTTTACATTGAAACACAGGATTCAAAGAGACAAAATGCCCACTACTGGATGACAGTTGAAGTTAACAATACAAACCACATTTGTTTAGGAATAATATAACGATAAAAAACACATTCATTGGCTTATGGAAATATTCACAGTGTGACATTAAATAAAAACAAACCAAGAGATAATTTATTACAGTCAGTATAATAACTTCAAATAGACATATGAGGAGGATACTAAAAAACCTTAAGATTACCAAAGAAAGAATACTGAAAGAATATATACCCTAAAAGAAACAGACTTGCTAAAGGGTAGGATAACAAGTGGCATTAATTTCTATGTATTTACATTTTATGTATTTACATTTTATGTATTTACATCTACGTACTGTTTCTATATCAATATGTATTATATTTATATATTGTTTCTACACTAAAAAAACCCCATAAAATTCATGTACTTCTTTTCATTATGGTGGGTGAGAGATACACTGACTTAGGAGTCCTGGACTGAGTCCTCGTTCTGTTACGTAGTAGCTGTTTCATTTTGTACAAGTTACTGAATATTATCAAGTTTCAGCATATTCACCTCAAAATGGTGATGACACTACATAATAGGACTGGTGTTATGATTAAAAGAAATAAAATAATGCCTTACTGCTCACCAGGCATTTTATTACAAACAGTATTTAGACCACATAAGATTTTAATCTAAAAATCTGACTTATCAAACTCTGAGTTATCAATGTTATTTTGTAGAAATATATCCATATATATCTGTTTGTTGTTGTGTGTGCATGTTTTCAAGTATACTCACGTACACGTGTACATTAAATATTGAATATAAAGCCACATGTTCTCTTCCATAATTCCCATTAAAAGTTAGGATTCTAGACTGTAAATACCCTCAAAAATTTCACAAGTCTCTAATGGGTAATAATGCCAATGTTTTTCAGTATTGAGTATCCTATTAGATGTGCTGTTGCCTATTACAATGGGTTTACGAACCTATCTATGCTTCCTCTCCAGGAGCCCATATTTTTATGGGGCCAAGTCCACACAATCCTTCTTTGCATTCTCATTACCAATTTTCAGAAGAACTGAATTGGTTTTCAACTTCTTTATTTGATACATAGCCTAAAATGGTTGCATAAACAGGTAAGGTTATATATATTTTCATGTGTATAGTTTTGTATTTTCTTTTTACTGTTTCAGAAAACTTTCTGTATTTCTGTTTATGTTTTTGTCTCCAATTAGTGAAGGTGCTAGATGTCCGACTTCATAGGAAACTCAGTGGGTGTTAACATTATTGCCTTTTTAGGCCCAGATTATACTTAATTCATTTCAGAGTATGGAAATGACTGTGAGTACAATGTAATCGCATGGTTAATTGTAAGTAAAACCTCCTCTAAAATTAATATTTAAAGTGGAATTGTAGTCAAAAGCAAAACAAATGAAGAGGTATTGTTACAATAGTGCCCTGAGGGAGCTTAGTGTATTTCAGAGAAATTTAAGTTGTGAATCAGGAAATAATCCCTATTAAATTTCCAGAGAAGGCCACATCCATTTCCAGAAACTGCATTTCTGGTGGGTTAAATGCTCAGTCTGTTGTTTTATCTTCTTTGCATTAGGCTAGCTAGTCTCATTTAACACAGAAAAATAACCCTTCTTTCAAGATCTTTTTCTGTTTCAAGAACTCTTTTTCTTCTACCTTGAATATCATATGTTTAACAAGACTTCTCTTTCCACATGTTTACTGATGTGAGAACTAAGAGCATATTATTTTCTCATTTCTATTTATCATTTGATTCTTGGCAAATGTTTCAGTTTATTTTTTACCTCAGAAGATAACTGAATGAAATAGAGATGTAAATTTCAAACCAACAGGGTTTTTGTGGTTACATCTTATTGCACTTCGTTGATTTAATGCAATCTAGGATGGGACTGTATGGAGGGAAAACATGATATAGTAGTATACTTAACTTTTAAATATTCAAGTATTCTTTCTTTACTAATTAACAGTCACTTGATTTCCATTGCTGTTTAAACTATGTAGAAATTAATATAAAATTTTAACATAAAACTTTGAGTAGAATGATGTCAATTTTCAAAAGTACTTTTTTCTCTCCTTTTTACTCTAAAGGCATTCCTCCATTCCATAAAAAGAATGTTGAAAAGCTTCTAAATACAAAAGCCAGGCAAGAATTAGGCCCACTATGATCTAACATTTCAGAAATTCAAATTATCTTATGTTCAGAAGAGTTGATTTTATACCTACTCTTTAATGGGCATTGTCAGAAAATAGGCTCTCACATAGCACTCATCTGCACTCAATATCATAAAGTAAAAAATTGATTCCTAAAAATATCTGAATAAAATAAATCATAAAAGATGATGAATGTATACTTTATGCAAAAAAATAGAAAGTCACTTGTTTTCTTTTAGTCTCAAATTAAACTTTTGTGTATACAATCATAGTATGTCTACCTTAAAACTTTAGAGATCACTAATGTTTAATATTTTATTTTATGAATAATGAAACTGGAGATCCAGAGAGTATCTTGTCTTCAGTTATCAGTTAGGGAGTTGAACTTTTTTCTAAATCTTGCTGCCATCCTTGATTAGATACTTCCTCATATCTTTTGGTTCTTTAATAAATATTACATATTTCACTAGATAATGGTGACAGGTCAGGAGACAGAAGCATGAGCTGCATCAAGATCCAAGAAACTTACCACTGCCCAGTCTGACTTTAGGCTTTTCTTAAACCCTGGTTATTTGCTATCATTCCCTGGTTGGGTTGGCGTGCTGTATTGTATGTGTGCACAACTGATTAAACATTCAACAAACACTTTTTCTGAGCTCTACCACGTTCTTTCAATAAAAATGGGACAGATCTGAAAAAGCTAGCTGTCCTATCAGTTACAATAAAATGAAGTTAAATGCACTTTCAGGTTGTCTTTAAGGATCTTTGGGATATCATTATAATATGAGAAACATTTAAGGTTGAGGGAGACACATGTGTAATGTTATTGATATGGAAGTAGAGCAGAGGTCAAGATAACAAAAAATTATGACGGATTGAATTAAGGCTAATAAATCAGTAATAATACTAATGAATTAATGGGGAGGATTACATAAAATGGCAGAAGATACCATCAATACTGTGTATACTGTATACATTATAGATTCTATAAAATTTGGTGACTATTAGAAATAGTAATGGAAAACAAATGAAAGCAAAATTAGACAGACTCCTATGTTGTATAACTAAGTGATGGCGCCCCTACAGATAAATAATGGAAGGAGTTGGTAGAGAAAATAAAAACTTATGTTTACCGGTATTTATTTTATCTAATTACAAAGGTGATATATTTTCATTGTAGAAAGTTTGTAACAGAGTGTGCATCAGAACACTCTGGCACTGCTTATTCAATGTTAGTATCCACATACCTCATGAACTGTGAATGTGTGTGTGTGTGTGTGTGTGTGTGTGTTTATGTGTGTGTGTTTGTGCGTGTGTATATATCCCATGCAAGTTTATTAGTGGGAATGTTCAGGAAAGATCACTGTAGCATTATTTGTGGTGATAGTGGGGCACAGTGGAAGGCAACTTGAGTATCTGTAAGTTAAATCAATAAATAAAATATGCATACAATAAAACCTACAAATAAAGGCAGTTTTTGTTGCTGCTGTGATCATATGTCTCATATTATATCCTAGTATTCTTTATTCTTATCACAAAACTGGCCAGATGTGGCTGAACTGTCTAATCCATGACTTTCACTCATGTGGAGTCACTGTGCTCAGAAATCTCATTACTACACAGTTTCCCTGCCATTTGATGTTAGGCATAGCACGAAAGTAATTTGTTTGGAAGCTTCAGTGACTACTATAGTGGGTCCTGGCCTCACACTCATACTCTTTTTATAATAATCCAAACAGTTCACATGCAACAATCTGCTTTTTTTCTCTGAGTCCCACATCAGTTGTCTGATGTCTGGTTCTCATAAAATTATCCTGACATTCACAAAGTAAATGTCCTTTGAGTTTTGACTACAGGGTGAGGTGACACACCAGATGTGGTATTCTGGTGCAGTTTGAAAGAAGCAGACAATGTTTATATTAACCTTTTCAAGCCCTTTCCCATGTGGGGTTAGTAGCATGGTGGTTAAACAAAGATGTTTGGTCATCCAGAATGCTGTAAGCACTTGACACCATGTCAAGCAATCTGCTCTACCCCATATAGTTTGACCATTCTGGATGTGGTAGAGAAGCAACCTGGTAATAAGAACCTAATGCTGAGTACCTATCTACGTCAGGGCATTACGCTAACAATGTTCTTTTCCCTTTGGTAATATACTTTTACCAAACCTCATTATAAGGAGACTATTGGCCACCAATAGGAGAAGGATAAAAATTTCACCCTGATTTTATGAATTTCTGGACTGAAAATAGATTCCTCAATTATTTTATTTACTTCTTAGATTATGATCTTGCAGACAAAGAATTAAAAACAGGGCAGAGTAATAAATAATGTCCCTTCAAATTGTTGAATTATTCACTACAGAAACTTTATATTAATGGGAGAAGTATCTTTTAACTCGCTTTGTACTTTACTATAAATAATAAACTATTGAAATCTAGCAATGCTAGTAGCTTATTCCAAGAAAGAATACTCAGGGAAATACATTTAAATCTATATGCATTTAAGCAATGAAAGACAAATCTAAATACCTGCCTTTTCTTGGTTAAGCTTCTGACTTAAAATAGCATGTGGTTTTCTGAAAACTTATTTTTCTCTCTTGCCCTTTTAATTTATGAAAAAAAGAGAACATAGGGCTATTCGTAGATTTAAATGTTCCAATGGCTTCAAGAAAACACAAATATCATTTTACAAATATGAAATTTGTGATAATGCTCAAATAATGGAAAAAAAAACATTGTGAAGATTTTCTTTATAAGCACTTGTGATAGCTAGAAAGCAGTAATTCCTATTAATAAGTGATTTAATGTACACCAACATATGACTAGACCCACAAGTATGGTATCAATAAACAGAGCTAATCAGTTTAATGTGCTGTAGGCAAGAACTAGTAATGCATACAAATGTAAAGATAACAAGGAAAGGAGTCTTTATCTCTTATATTGTAAATTTTTCCCAGCAGTGACAGGCTTTAAGATATTCCTATGTGAATTCTCTTACATTTGTACCTGTCCAAAATGTCTGCTCTCAAGTTTACTCTTATCAGTGGACTGCTCTGGAGTCATTTTTATTCTACTCTAATCTTCCCAGTGTATCTTGCTGTTTCTGCAGTGTCTTACTCTGATTAGGGTGTATATTCCACCATTCTTGACAGGAAGACTGAGGGTACGGAATTCAAATAGATTTCCTGTATCCTGTCCTTGTTTGGAAAAGAAATAACCATGAGTTACTATGGTTAAATGATTTATTCTTAAGCTGGTATTTAGGAACATAAATCATATTGAATATATGTGCACATGTGTTTTTGTCTGTGTATGTATGTATGTGTTGTACATGCAGATATCTACAGGTACAACTTGTATCCTAATTTGTAAAAAATTTTCATAATATAATATTGGCATTACAAATGAATGAGAAAACTAAAAAACATAAACTCTGTACCTATTTAGAGTCTTATTTGGGGGCAATGATAATGGTAAGCACAACTATAATTTATCCAATATTTTCACTGTGCCACCTGTTTCATAGATCCTCTTTAAAAAGTTCTTGGAAAAGTGCTATTACTGCATCCACTTTACAGATTACTGAAGTATAGCAATGCTGGATTCGTGTTCCCAACCTGCCTCTCTTTTTCCCTCCAGGCCACACTCCAACCCCTGAAAGAGAGCCTATTTATTGACAGAATGAAGAAGGCATTAGCAGCAAAATAAACTCCCTAGTTAGGCTGTGAGATTTGGCCCGCAACAGCGGTGTACTACTAATGTCCTATACTGTAGTGCCCTACACTGAAGAAACTGGGAGTATTTGAAGTATCCTCCAGGGTACTCCAAGGATGGACATCTCTCTAGGCTGGTGCCTAGACTTAGCTGGCAAGAGAGTCCTAGGGCAGGACTGGTGGATTGAGGAAGGGAACTCAGACAGAGAAAGAACTTTGGAGTGCCCATCCAATATGAACTTTGCATGGATGTAGTGAGAATTGGGGGTACTGTTGAAAACCTGTTTTTGGCCCCTGGCTGAAATTTTAACTTTTTAATAGTTAAATGATATTCTTTCTAAGTACAGTTTGTTCCTGCAAGCCTTTCCAGATGCTGCCAGCATAAGTATGGTGTTATAGTAAAGTAACTTAAGTACAATACCACAGCCGTGGCCAATTTCTAAATTGAATTCAGACTGGTCTGACTTCAAAATCTATGTCTTTAAAACCATGCCACACTGTTCATAGAATACACAAGGAACAACTTGTGTCTCCATTGATATCTGCTATCAGAGAGAGTGAAAATTGCCTGACATGTAATAGTTAGATAATACTCCTGAGAAATGAGAAAGTCTCATGCACACTAGAAGAGCATTTTAAACCTTTTTCAGTTTCCTAAAATCTACTGATTGGTTTAACTAGAAAATGCCAGAGCAGAAAAAAAAAATCATTGTTAATTCTACATTTTCTATAAATAGCATTCTAAAAATTCTCAATATTTTCAATATTAAATATACATAGATATCCATGTGTATAGATAAATCAATAGCAAATAGATAGATTCTAGAGGTAGATGAAATACGACCATTGGCTAAGTCTTGCCACATATCAGGAATAGATATTTATACTGCATCTATTTGGCCAAACATAGTTTTGTCTATTTGAGATTAATTTTAAAATAAATATACCTATATATTTGAATCTGGGAATTACATTTGATTTAATAGTGATAGTTTGAAGAACTCATTTTTTATACATTTATCCTGAGAGGAAGCTATAAATTTCCCTATTGCTAGTTTAAAAAAATTTTTTTTATTACCTGCCTCCACCCTTTTACAAAAATTGAAACCTCTACTATACTGTAACTTCTATTCCCATTGCTACCTTTACCAACATGGAACAAAAGGAATAGCTATATTATGAAAATTATCTTGAGCGAGTAGGCTGAAGATACAACTATCTCGTTTTGTATAAAGGGCAAGTGACACCTCACCATTTAAAAATTATATCATCTCTTTAATTTCCTGCAGTGTCATGGTAAGAGTAGGTGCTCAATAAATATTGCATTACATTGAAACTCAGAGTGTGTACCCCAAATAAATAAATTAGGGCAAGAGAACTGGACAACTCAGATTCCTAGGGGAAATTCAGCTAAGGTGGCACAATCTAATTTGTGGGTTGATGGTCTAGAATACTAATATAAATTTCAGTGCAATTCTACACAAGTGATTTGGACAAAATTAATTCATAATCTGATTTACTGAGTGTACTTGAATGAATACTTCAACTTTAAGACAAAATATTCTTGTATACATACATATGAATTTGGAGATAGATACACTTAGTAGTCTAATGGACACCTGGGAGAATTTTGTAGCATGCTTAAAAATGAAGATTGTTTAAAGGCTGAATGAACAAGTAGACAGAAACATATCTCTGAATTCTTGAAAGGACAATAGGAAAAGGTACACTCCTGCTTGGAGAGGGTGCAATGAGGGGTGACAATTATTAACCTGAAATCATGTGTGTGGCTTTTTGATAATTCCAACTAAGTAGCCCCATTCCTATAAAGAATGAAAATGAGAGAAACTGAAAAAATCTCTCATTATTTTGATTAATGCTAGCTAGCTATGCATCTCTGCTCATGCATTTCTTTTTCTTAGGTTATTTTGTTGTTTTGTTTTAGAACACTGAAGGCCCAAATGAACCCTATCCAGGGAATAACGGTGTTATAAGAGAATGTGAGAGGTAATTTCCTACTGGGTTTGTCTTAATTGTGCGGCTTTAGGAGGCAAGTTATAAAATCAGTAATGTCTGTAGTCTATTTCATTTTAAGGGAATCCTTTGACACAGGGCTTGGCAGTTCTTTTCTAGCTTACACACACACACACACACACACATACACATACACACACACACACACACACACACACGGGTGCTGTATTCTTTCTCCCAGTTATCTAATTAATGACATTTGCAGACATGATTTGTGGTTACAGGTGCAATTAGGTCTCTACTGGTGAGGGACCTGGTTTACTGTATTAGTTTATGTTCTTAAAGCACATACATATTCTCCAGATATGCTACAATTACAATACCAAGGGTGCTAACAAATGAGTATCAATACTAGTAAATACAGAAGTAAGATGACTGTTTTCAAACAGGGCTGACTGAGAAGTGAAGAATGCTTTAAAGCTAAATATGATCTGTGTGATGGGTAACACAATTATTTCAACAACTTGATACAGTTTTGTAATCATTAATAATTCATACAGCTGCCATGTAATATTATTTTTACTGCCACATGCAGATACTTTATTCAGCATAGAAAAATTAGGGGTTTGGTGCAACATATGATTCACACATTTCCATTTTGTTCTTGATAAAGTAATTTTTGCTATCCAGTTACTTTAAGTAAACTATCTCATACAATTCTCTAATTCTCTGTCTAGTGAAATCTGAGATGAATAATAATTTATCTTCCCATCTAGAATGCAAACCCCTTGATGAGTGGAACAACATCTCAATTTGCCATAAAGCCTTCTATAAATTGTTTGCTCAACTGTTTTTATTAAATTGAGTATTTATTTGTCTTGTCTAACTCAGAAAAAAGACATTTTTAAGTCTACAAGCATAATTATCTAAGTTCATTTGCAAAATAAATGTTGGAATTAATATATTACAGTTGTAATATGTGGCTTAGCAACATATCTATACACTTTCATATCTGGAATTGTGCTAATCTTTAAAAGTATGTATTCAAATTATCAATTGCTTGACATTTAAATTGAAACAAAGTACCTTTCACTGAATGCAAAGGGGATTATTTAGATTCAACAATGTTGCTCTTGTTTAAGCAACAGTGCTTGATTAGCTAGCAAAAATATTAGTTATGCTAAATTAAAAGAACTGAGACTGTTTTTCTAATTAAGAGTTTTAATTACTAAGATTTATTCAGCTATACCTTATAGATATCTTAGTTTCAAGGATCTATACTATTGCTTAATACCAAATTTTTAAAAAACTGTACATATTTAATATCTGCACTTACTATGGCCCCCAAGGCTTTGGATTTCTATACAGATTTACAAATAATTATCTAACAATATTAATATAATTGCAAGGAGTAAAAATCCTAGGGAGAAAGAAAACTAAATTCTTCAGGGCCTCGTGTTTATTTCCATCTTGATTTTCTTTGTATTAAAAGATGTAAACAGACATTTTTACAAAACTGAATATAATTTTCTTCTCAGAGCATTATTTTGGAAAAAAAATTTTTTTTCTATTTCTGTTTGTCCTCCAGAGTACCCAAGATGGTGGTCACCATTCTGAGAATGTTGGAGTCTCTCACTTTCAAAATGTATATCTATTTCTATTTTAACATATTTCCTTCTTAGGGAACAAAACCTCATGTGCTAGCTACATACTTTTCTTGTTAACAATTTTATGCAGGATTTGGAGAATTAGAATTATTTTCCCTCACTGTCATACTTTCTCTAGTTTGTGAATGGGACATTCATTGGGATACTGATGTAGAAAGTTATGGAACAGACAATATTTTATTTCTAGACATTCTAGTTGATCTTGTGCCAAGTAACAAAGCTTTGAAAGAACACTTAGGTAGCCTTTTAAAAATTATATTTAGAAATTTAAGCAATAAAATTAGCCTGTTACCTACTACATTTAAGTAAAATGAATCTAAAATTTTATGTAACTATAGAAATGATTTTTCAGGCATACAATATTACATTGGTTTTTAGGGACATTTATCAAAACCTAATGACTTTCTAGAAAATAATATAAGCATGTGCTTCAGGCCTGAAGGAAACAAAGTAATCCAGAAGGATTCAGGTAGTGTCCACAACAGTAATGTGAAGCAGACATTTTCCTCAGTTGAGTGCCCTTGGTCTTCTCCATTATCTCTCTGGGTCTTTTCCTTCATCTGTGGAATGAAGGGATTGAACTAGATAATTTTAGACTCACTTACAATATTCATAATGTATATTCCCTATTGTGGATTTTCCATTTACAGAGACTAAATTTGTACTCAGGAGAGAGGTAATTCCATACAGATTAGACCCCAAAAAGTGCTTTCTCTACCTCTCCTTCATTTCCTACAGGACCCCGAGGAAAGACTGACACCAGAGATCATTTTTTAAATATTTCAACCAATGCATTTTTATTTCTGGCATATTGATAATTAATTGTAATTTGTCAAAGATATTTCACTAGCCAAACTGAATTTTGAATCACACATTAATTATTCTTGAATGCAGTTTGTCTAAAATTTCCTAAGATGATCATCATGAAAAAATTATTAAAAGTCAGTAACGTGATCCGAAAGACCCAACCAACCTTTAAGGAATTTTTTTAAACCTATACTTACTGTTGGAAAAGAAATAAAATTTAATCTATTAGAATTAGGTCAGTTAAGTTTTAATAAGACCAACAAAAGGATATATTGAGTAAAAGAAAGGGGAAAAAACTAGAAAATCTATTATGTTTTGAGGCATTTAACTTGATGTTAAATATAATTTGATGAAACATATTCCAATTAGCCTAAATATGGCTTGTTAAATATGTTTGCACTGGCTTTATGATCTTAAACAAATAACGACACCCACAAATGTTGGGGTTCTTAGAAATGAATGAGAATATTTCAAAAGTACAATTTTCAAGTTCATTTATATCCAACATATTTGTGGATGCTCAGGAAAAGATAATAGGCAACATATTTTTATTTGTGGATGGTATTAACTTGGATGATGTTGCATACTCTGGGGAGGACAGAAAAATAATTTTAATAAAGAACCTGGAGGCATTAGAAGTTTGGTCAGGAAACGATAAAGCCAAGATTTAAGTTGTAAAAATGCACACTATTATACAAGGGGAGGAAATAACCTAATGCAACTATTATACTCAGAGGATGGGACAGACCTAAGAAAATAGTTATAGGCAAAATAAATCTCTGGGTGACAGTGCAGAGCAAATGAGATATGAACTGGCAATAATAATAAGCAGAAAATGTTTCCTTGCTCTTTTGAACCACAAAGAGGCATTGTGGCATAGGAAGATGAAGGGCATGACACCTAAACATTGGATTCAGCTTCTGCTACATTAAAAAAAAATTGACATGAATTCACAGTTGGACACACAGTTGCTTAGGGGTCTGACTGCTAGGAAGCTGTCACAATAGAATGAATTTGTGTTACATGTCTATTCAGTGCACTCATTCTAAATTAATATAGTGCAAAAGAATAGAAGAAATAGAGACATTACCCCTATGAGAAATATCTAAATCCGAGGAATTATAGAGAAGTTCCACACAAATAGCAGGTGTGTGTACTTCATTCTTTTTAAACACAATTCAGTTTTCAAAAAACAGGCCACAGAAACAAGCATTTGTAACATGTCAAGATAATTTTAAAAATCTAAGCATCCAAGTTGCTATTTGCTTTAGAATGAGTAAATTAATAAATACAAAGTAAAAATTTTATATCCATTTTACAGATGAGAGAAGGTGAGTCTCCATAAACACTGTCAATATTCTTAACCTCACCCAGGAAATGAGTTGTAATGTCAGAATTTATGTAATGCCTAATGTTCAAGTCTGTGATTTCCCCACTATTAAACTACAGTTGACTCTCAGTTAACTGACACCCAAGGATATTAGCAGATGCAGGATAAATGTCAGTAGACTCTGTTGACCAGAACTCAAGCAATCAGCACTCTCAAACAACTGGCAAAATCTCAATTAACTGGCAAAAAAATTGGTGGTTGTTTGAGAGTGCCAGTTGCTTGAGTTTTGGTTAAAGAAGAGTCTACTATAGTTTGTTGAATCTGCAACTGAGTGGCCATCAAGCCTGTAAAGCAGTGGTTTCCAACCTTTGTCTACTTCTGTACCCCTTTTAAGCCCATTTCTACAAAGTATAACCCTTATTTTTAAAACAGCTGCTTTTAAATACCGACACTTTTGTTCAGTGCCTATCTTAATGTCAAATAGTTGGAAATGAGGTAATAAGAAAAGAATAATTACTACATTAAAAGTACAAACCACAGATTTAATTTTACAATATTCATAATAGTTAAATACTGGTAATAATGGTTAAATATTTAAACATTTAATTAAATACTACAGGGAAATAATCATCAAAGACAACGTACTTACTTTTTCTCAGTCAATAACTAAACTGATCAGTCTGGCTATAGACGCATTTATATGTTTGGGGACGTTCTAGAGACGTCATGAATGGATTGCTCTGAAGCTGTGCCCAGTGATTGGTAGAAGAGCGGTTTGGAGGAAGGATTCATAGCCACAAACTCTCCAATCATCATTTACTAATGTCATCTGATTTTGAAGTGTCTCCATTAACAGTGATTCAAACTTAACATTATTGTTCCATAATTAATGTTTTGCATTTCTTTAGTTTGCTTGTTTTCTTGCCATTACTAATTATTTTTCATGTACTCTTGAAAGGCCCAGCACATACCCCCAGAATTATGTGTACTCCTACTTGGAAACCAATGCTGTAAAGTAACCTTATGTCTCCTTATCTGTTTTAGAGACTTTCTTTGGATTTCTACTTTACAAAACCTTTGATTATGTTTCTCACTTGTTTTAATTAGCTGCTATTAGGTATATGTTAGGTAGAATATCTGGAATTGTTACCATGTTTATATAAATAAAATTTAGAAACCATGGAAATGGTAGATTTTTATAAGAAAAAATTCTCATATGAACACATTACAATGTCAAGATATAAGATCATTATATATGCATTACTCAATACTTATTTCTCAATTGTAAGCACAATGATCACACAAGGAACACAATAGAAATACCCCTTGCAAGGTAGCTTATATTCATGAAGGTCTATAGAAAAAGAAATGTGGTTTTAAAAATTGTTTTTGTACCACTTCCCAATTTTTCTTTTCTTCTGACAAATAATTTGGTATTTAGGTGTACTTATGTAAGTAGGCCTATAAGATTGTCTGAGATGAAAAGGTATCTAGGGACCTGAATCATATTTCCTGACTTGCCAAATACCACAATAGCGGTGTCTTCACTATAAAATGGACATGGACCGAAGTGAGCAATGTTCTATCCACTTTTTAATTTTAGAGGTTATTAATAGTTTTAACTATGAAAGATTACTATATGTTTTACAGAATGAAACACACACACACACACACACACACACACACACACACACACACAGTGTTGATTAACTTAAAGAGTTACTGTTCACCCTTCAGTATTTGCTGTATCTGTCAATGGTTAACACTTCGGGAAATATCAGGTAAATTAATTACCTTCATAGGAACAACCAATATGAAGCCACTTAAAAATAACAAGCCCAAAATTTTGCCTAAATTTAATAAATATGACTATAATTTAAAGTATTAATGCCATAAGCCAAAACTGAAAATCAGCCTATACAAAAGTTATAATACATTCTGTTTGGCATTACCTTGCCTTCAGAAAACAAGGATAGAAAATGTCAAACATATTTAATGCATCATAAGCAATTTTTAAAAAACCAGTGAGAAAGTCTTGACCTTTGATATATCAACCTTAGAAAAGTATACTTTTGTGAAAAATAACAATCTTGGGGCCATGGATGAATGGGATCAAGTCCTTTCTTTTGATTCCTATTTTAGAGGAGCAAGCATTTAGAAATCATTGAGATATGGTAAGGGTTAGACTGTTGAATGGTTCTTCTGACTTTTACTGATTGTTTTTTTAAGAACATATTTAAGTCAAGGCGGTTCCTGAGCAACAAGCAGTGGGCGTTGGAGCCAAGCAGACAAGTGAGGGCCTCAGAGGCCTCACTAGCATTACACTCATTATCAGCGAATCCTTTGAAAAGGAGTCACTTGGAAAAATCAAAGTGTTGTATATTGATAGAAGATAGGGAGGGGCAGACATTTTTTCATCCTTTTCCCAATGAATTCCAATATTCTGGCTTTGTGATTTTAAATGTGCAATTAAAACAGCCCATATATAAACTATAAGAAAACATGAAGATACTGTTTTTATCTTTAAGAGATCTTGAGTATTAAACATATATAGCATGGTCAGAATGGGAAGAAGTTATAATAGTGAAAGGAACCTAAATTTGCTATCTTAAACCTACTTTTTGGGTTACTGATTTAAAGCTGTTTCTTAAGAAACAAAAGACTCATAATCTTTGGCACTCCCCTGTTTCCTGCCCAAGAGATTCAGACAGAAAAACCTGCTTTAGCAATAGGAAGAGAGCCTTGGCTTAATCACCTTAAAATTCTTCACCCTTGTAAGGAAGACTCCAAGCCTTTTAGCCAGAGCCCCCTGTGTCCCATTGTTACTGAGTTGCCAGCTATGTATATTCAGCTCTTCCTCAACTACCTGTAAATTGCCCATTCTCACTTCAAAAATCTAATACCCTGCCCCTTTCTACTTTGTCCAAGAATGTCTTATACACTCAATGTTACCTCACTCACTTCCTTTGGAATTTCCATGCTTACGTGAATTCCCCATGGGCATGTATTAAAATTTGATTTTCTCCTGTTAATCTGGATTTGTTAATTTGATTATTAGCCTAACCAGAAAAACTTAGAGGTGGGAGGAAAAGTGTTAAACTTTTTTAGCTCCCACAATAGCAACATAGATGAGTATGAGTGTTAGGAAAAAGGTAAGGCCCACACATTAGAAAAGAGTCTCAGAGTCAGAGTAGGGTAAGTGTGGGTCATGTCTTTATCCTGACTGATAAAAGCTGGCACTTGATCTCTGAAAGTCTCTGCTTTCTAAGGTTAAAATTTTACTAGAACCTAAGGTAAGGCTATGACTAAAATGAGTAGTCAAAGGCTCCAAACACTGGGAAGAGATTTAGGGGCTGTAGAAAAGCCAGGCAGAGCTGGGCAAGTATGTGAGAAGGTAGCATTTTAGTCTGTTAACCTTATATGTTGGGATCTACTTCTATCCAATTTGATTGCAGCAAATTGTATAGGAGTCAATGGGCATATACATCTGGAAAGGTGCCAAAGTATTAATGGGGTGAGAAAGTGCAAAAGGAGCAAAGAAATTCACTAAGATATGATCTTTAAATTGTTAAGACAGTCTGAGGCTGGTGAAAATCTGAACTAATTCTCTAAATCTTTAAAGACCGTTAACTTTATACATAATACATAGGAATTGGCAGGAACTAAGTGTTATACTGCTAAAGTTCCTATAGCTATCCTAGGCTTTCAATATTGCTATTTGGTAATCATTTAAGTATAACACAGTAATACTCATATAAACAAGTTAAATATTATTGATATTAATGAAAAATTCACATTTTCTCATGAGTATTTAATAAAATAATTACATAAATTTTAAAGAATCTCAACACTGGAAACAAATAATGTTTTGGTGAGTGTGCATCAAGTGTATTATTTTTTAAGGAAGAGATCCTTATCTCCCCAGCTCATGCGCAGAGGATCTGATTCTGCAGGTACAAAATTTAACCTAGGTATGTGAGGTTTTTAAAAATATCTTTAACTTATACTAACACACGATCATGTATTATATTAGAGTTTGAAAGCAGATCATAAAAGTTAAAAGTATGACCTTCAGAGTAAAATTAATTCAAATAATTTTATTAGACATGGTAGCAATTAGGCAAGTTATGAGCACACTTCATTTTATTGCACATCACTTTACTGAGTTTTGCAGATATTGCACTTTTTTACAAAAACCTTGTACTGAGAAAGTTTATAGGTGCTGTTTTCTCAAAAGCCATTTGCTGTTAGTGCCTCTGTGTCACATTTTGGTAATTCTTACAATATTTCAAACTTTTTCATTATCATTATATTTGCTATGGTGATCTGTGATCAGTGATCTTCAATGTTACCATTGTAATTATTTGGTGGTGCCATGAACCACACCCATAAAAGATGGCGACCTTAATTGATAAATGTGTGTGTTCTGAGTGCTCCACCGACCAGTCATTTTGCTCTCTTCTTTTTCTTGGCCTCTCTATTCCCCGAGACACAAAAATATTAAAATTAAGGTCATTAATAACCCTACAATGACCTCTAAGTGTTCAAGTGAAGAGTCACTGGTCTCTCACTTTAAATCAAAAGCTAGAAACAATTAAGCTTAGTAAGGAAGTCATGTTGAAAGTCAAGACAGGCTGAAAGTTAGGCCTCTTGAGCCAGTTAGTCAAGTTATGCATGCAATTGAAAAGTTCTTAAAAGAAATTAAACTGCTACTCCAGTGAAGACACAAATGATAAAAAGTGAAACAGCCTTATTAATGACATGGAGAAAGTTTTAGTGGTCTGGATAGAAGATCAAACCAGC
The DNA here is from genome assembly GCA_004026885.1 of Lyroderma lyra. Taxonomy (NCBI): domain Eukaryota; kingdom Metazoa; phylum Chordata; class Mammalia; order Chiroptera; family Megadermatidae; genus Lyroderma; species Lyroderma lyra. The sequence goes on from PVJL010001433.1 coordinate 143,007, forward strand.
CATAATACTCCCTTAAGCCGAAGCCTAACCCAGACCAAAGCCTTAACTCTCATCAACTCTATGAAGGCTGAGAGAGATTAGGAAGCTGCAGAAGAAAAGATAAAGCTAATAGAGGTTGGTTCATGAAGTAGATAAAGCTAACAGAGGTTGGTTCATGAGGTTTGATGAAAATCATCTCCATAACATGAAAGTGTGAGGCGAAGCAGCAAGTGCTGATGGAGAAGCTGCAGCAGGTAATCTAGAAGATCTAGCTAAGATCATTAATGATGGTGGGTACACCAAACAACAGATTTTCAGTTTAGATGAAACAGCCTTATATTGGAAGAAGATGCCATGTAGGACTTTCAAAGGTAGAGAGAGGCAGTTAATTCCTGACTTCAAAGATTGAAAGGGCAGGCTTACTCTCTTGTTAAGGGATAATGCAGCCGGTAAATTTAATTTGAAGCCAGTGCTTATCAGTTTGAAAATCCTAGGGCCTTTAAAAATCGTGCTAAATCTACTCTGCTTTGCTCTATAAATAGAACAATAAAGTTTGGATGATAGTACATCTGTTTACAACATGGTTTACTAAATAATTTAGCCCACTGCTAGACCTAGTGTTCAGAAAAAAAGATGCCTTTCAAAATATTACCGCTCATTGACAATGTACCTGGTCACTCAAAAGCTCTGATGGAGACGTACAATTAAACAGATTAATATTGTTCTCATGTCTGTTAACATAATAGTCATTCTGCAGCACACAGTTCAAGAAGTAATTTTGACTCAAGTCTTATTATTTAAAAAATACATTTTGTAAGCCTATAGCTACCATAGATAGTAATTCCTCTGATGAATCAAGTCAAGGTAAAGTATAAACCTTTTTGAAAGGATTTACTATTTTACATGCCATTAAGAACATTTCTGATTCATGGGAAGAGGTCAAAATATCAACATTAACAGAAGTTTTGACCAAGTTGGTTTCAATTCTCATAAATGAAATTAAAGGGTTCAGATATCAGTAACCACAGATATGGGAGAAGTAGGAAGAAAACTATAATTAGAAATGGAGTGTGAATGTGTGACTGAATTGCTGCAATCTCATGCTAAAACTTGGGTGAGCAGTTGCTTCTTTGGATAAGTAAAGTGGTTTCTTGAGATGGAATCTCCTGGTGAAGACACTGTGAAGATTGTTTAAATAACAACAAAGGATTTAGATTATTAAAAAAACTTAGTTGATAATGGAATGGCAGGGTTTAAGAGTACTGACTCCAATTTTAAAAGAAATTCTGTGTATAAAATGCTATCAAACAGCACCACATGCTACAGAGAAATTTTTCCCAAAAGGAAGAGTTGATAGGTGCAGTCAACTTACTCCCCTGTTGTCTTATTTTAAGAAACTGCTACAGCCATGTCAAACTTTAGCAACCATCACTTTTGATCAGTCGGCAGCCATCAACAGCAAGACCCTCAAAAACATTACAAATTACTGAAGTTCCAATGATGACTATCGTTTTTTAGCTATAAAGTATTTTTAATTAAGGCAAGTACATTGTTTTTCAGACATAATGCTATTGCAAACTTAATAAACTATAGTTTAACATATATATATAACTTTTATATGCATCAAATATTATGTGACTCACTTTCTTGTGAAATTCACTATAAGGTGATGGTCTGAAACTGAGCCTCCAGTATTTATGAGGTACGTCTGCACTCAGTTTTTGATACCTTGATTTTAAAATTGGGATGTTGATAAGATGGTTGTAAAGATTTTAAAAGACAAGGCAAATAATGCAAAAACCACTCCCTGATGTAATAAATACACACAACGAATATTTCCAGAATGAATGGACTATTAATAGGTATACATTTAATAGGTAAATATTTTAAAGGAACAACTAATTTCTAATGATTAAAAAGAAATTAATGGAAAACAGAAATCATGTATTATTAACTTTTTGTTCCAAAATATTGTATTATTCATTCATATATTAATATTAAATTTTATTTTAAAATATTCTACATAAAATATGAGAGTAATACACAGTCAAATGCTTTTGGAGCTCTTATCAACTGAAATTCAATTGAGTATAAAAATAGAAAATAGTATCTAGATAGGTGTCTTGAGTAATGAGTTAATATTTGGGCCAATTTGTCTATTGTATATGACCCTTTTTTTATGACCCTGTTTGCCCAAAAAAATACTTGGTTTAGAAACAACAAAAACAAAAATTGTTCTAGATTTTGGCTTTTTATTTCTAAACTTAATTTTTTTTTATTTTGAAGAGACATTGTGTGACAAAAATACATACTATCATTTTATATTGCATTTATTCATGCAATCCCAAATAAGTTTAATCACAAATTATGGTGTAAAAATTGATGATGTATATAAGGGCTGTCTGGAAAGTATCCAGTCATGTAATATAAAAAATAGAGGCATCTATGGCTCGATATGTTTTCGGACAGCCCTTGTATTTATTAACTCCAAAAGATGTTCTAAATTTGAATTTCTGATTGCCTTCCAGGTCAGTCGATAACTAAGAATTATATGTCGAGAGCCATCCAATTGCATACTGTCTCCAAGACGCCTTCTGCCCATAACAGAATCAGCATGATTCTTCAGAGGCTCTTCAGGTCCTCCTCTGCCATTCAGTCTGCAATTTCAGTCCACTTGAGGAGGAATATTGGTGTTACAGCAGTGGCATTTAATAAGGAACCTGATCCTGTACAGAAGCTCTTCGTGGACAAGGTTAGAGAATATAGAACTAAGCACCAGTCATCTGGAGGACTTACTGATTCTGGCCCAGAATATCAGCAGGATTTGGAGAGGGAGCTTTTCACGCTTAAGCAGACGTATGGTAAACTAGACATGAATGCGTTCTCTGACTTCAAATCTGAGGATCCCAAATTCAAAACCATTAACAAACCCAGTTCTGAAGAGATAATGTAAAATTTATCTGGTAATTTATCCTAAATACATTGTTCAACTGATCAGGAATATCAGAATTAACATACATTTCACAACTGCCAAATGTTCTTTTAATTCTGATTCCAAATAAATTATTTGGTGATGTTGAAGAAAAAGAATGATATGTCAAGGTTTCTTATTACTATGTTTCTATCATGTTCTTCTATTTTCAAGCACTATTGAGTACTTTCAATTAAGGCAAGTGCATAGTTTATATTTACATTTTAGATATGGTTCTTCATTAATACATTTACTCTTTGTTCTATGTAATGTTCTATCAGTAATCAAATTTTGGAATAATCTCAACATAATACAACAGAATTTAAATATTGCCAAATGCAATAAAATTGGGGCCAAACTGGAATGTGCTGGAAATAAATTCACAACACCTCTTTTTGATAGAGTGTGTTATGTGAAAGAAATAAAGAAAATTCTAATAAAATCATCTTTAAAACACCCTATTCACCACTTTAGCAAAATTAATGGAACTGGAGATGTGTATCATGAAAATGCTGCAAATTCTCACACAGCCTTAGATAGATCATCTTGGAATATCATCAGAAAAACTTCTGAGAAGCCACTGAAGATCAGCAGTGGTAAAAATGTAGTTGTCTGTTTATACCAAACAAACAATCTGAGGTTCACAAAATTTCTCACAAACTCATCCTCTCATCAAATTACCCAAACTACCCTATACAAGTCACCACTCAGTGGGATAGTTTGCACTGCCAAATCTACTGACACCCACAAATATGGCAATGCAACTTATTTACAGAGAAACCTCACAAAAACAATATTCCTTGATTAAGACAACACATGCTTCTGATTTCCTCCTTAATACCTCAAAAGTTTAAAGACTAACTAATGTAAAGGGTTAATATTTAATATATAAGATCATGTCTTAGAATTTTCAAATACTGTTCAAGTAAACAAAAATAGGGGTCAAGGAGAATCTACCTTTAATGTTTTAGAGTAAATAGATGCCTAGAGAAAATGCATTTATAGGTTAAAAAAAAAGAGAGAAATAACAGGAATAATAAAACTAAACATTCAAACAAATGAAATCCATGTAATTTGTATGATTGTATGATAACATGTCTTCAAAAGAAGGCTAACTAGCACACATAGAAATAAGATTAATTCCAAGGTATAGAGTAACAAACATGTTTCACATTCTTAAGGTTATTAAACTAAAGATGAGATAACAGATAGAATGTGGGAATATCAAGATATTTTACAGATTTATGAAATAAAATTAAGAAAAAATAACAGCAATACATAAAACAATTGTAGAAAGAGTAACCAATCAACAGAGGGAAAGCTTGAGAAAAATTACTGTTCATTCAGTGGAAATGTTTACAGATATGAACATGACTATGTGCTTTGGAGACTACACAATGGAGAGACAACAGATAACTGGTATTTATGAGGAAGAGGACACGGTAAATGGAACTATAAAGAAATCAAAAGATGAAATGATAGCTATATATCATTTATCTATTTTGCTTGAAAAGAATGTAAAGTATACATTTCAGAGTGAAAGGTAAAGCAAACAGCAGGAAAATATAATACAAATTGATTGACAGAACCCATTAGTAATAGTAAAAAATAACATTCTTAAAAATACCTTTCATTTGGAATGCAGAAGATGTATATGTGAATAAAACTTTAAAATACATTTTGAGGGACACAAAAATAAACAAATAGAGAGGCATACTTTGTGGAAAAGGAGACCGTGCAGAAAAAGTTTACAATTTTCCCTAAATTAATCTTTCCATGTAATGCAATAACAATAAAATTACCAAAATATTTTTTGAAACTTGACCAACTTATTTTGGTTTATAAAGAAAGATAAAAAAATGAAAAAATTAGAAACATTCTGGAGAAAATAAAGATGACTAATTCAAACTGATATTGAAATATTTGATAAATTAGTTATTTTAAAAATAAACAGTGGTACATGAATATAGAAACAGTGCCATTCAGTAGACTATTAGAGTCCATACGAATTAGCATTTGGCAAATGACACTGTTATCATTGGGGAAAAAAGATGAGTTATTCAGTAAGCGATACTGAGACAACTGAGTAGGCAGATAAACTTAAGTTCCTGAAAAAATTATTTGGAACTTCTACTATGAAAAATGTTCCCTTTCCTTAAGAAAGCAAAGTTCAAAAATGTGTTTATGGAGTGCTCCAATTTTTATTAATTAAAAACAGAGTCTTAGCACAGCTATGCTTGAATGTCCATAAAATATCTCTGCAAGGCTCCACAGAGTAATTGTTGTTAGTAGAAACAAATAATCTTTAGAAAAAAGAAATAAATTGACTTAAGACTTCGTAATACTTAGATGTCAGAATTTAAGATTGTCATGCCTTTAGAGTGAAAAAGGGAGGAGTAAATAGTTCCATTTACAACCAAGTATAATGAATGCATCATGGGGGAAAGCAATATAAAGGAATATAAACAGTAAATCTTGAGAAATCTATTTTAAGATGAAATGCAGCCAATCAAAACAAAATTTAAAATACCCCGTTAATTATAAAAAAATTAGAATGATAGACTTAAAACTAATGAATGCTGAAATCCACCCATGTGAACATAAGTTTAAATCTAAACACCTAAGGTAATTAGATGGCTCCAAAATGGGAAAGAAAGTTATCAGTCATAGAAATGAAATCTTATCTACTGAATTCTCCTGGATGTGGAAATTAGTGAACTTAAGTTTACAACTATGTAAATGTCCCTCATTTTTGCTAGTATGTTCTAGGATTTTGATCCAGTGTCTTTTAGTAGAACTATTACTACTTTCAATTAATCTTCACTTCAGTAATCATAAAACTTACATTTTGTTTCATTACATTATTCATCCTAGCCATCAGAATAATTTTTTATGTTCAAGTCAGTTTCTTACAATAATTTTTTGTGTGTTCATTTCTTTTTGGGCTACATTATTAAAGTAATTTGTCAGGTAGAGAATATTAGAGGCAGATAAATTTTAGGCACAATCCCCATAATTTTAAAAAATGTATTTTGTACCTCCACCAAATGTTTCTTTTTCCTTATCTGGGCATAGAAATCTGGGGTTACAAACTTTATTCTTTTAGAACTTTGTCACTGCTTTGAGAAAGGAGAGAAATGTTCAGATCACCCTCTTAAACTGAACGTTGCATTCTAATATTGCAGGCCAAACAGGATGGGCTGGGGGGGGTGGGCGGGGGGGGATCAAGTGAATGGTTTCCATTGCCTATGACCATCTTTTACATTAACCTATTTTCACTTATGAATGAATTAATGTCAGTGATGTTATTATTAATGAAAATGTGAAAATCAGGTGAGGGATATCTTTTATTAGACTATTATCAAGTATATACTAATTAGAATCAAATAATTCAAATTAGTCTAAAGTAAGTATCAGTATGGGTTAGTCTGTTAACCATATTTAAACATAGTATATCTTATTGATAGAAGAGGCAACTACCAAAATCTAGATTTGTCTGTGAAGTTTTTTAATAGAGCATTTTTTCTTTAATTATGTGCCTTCTTTAAATATACAAGTAATTATTTCTAGAAATAGACATACTCAAATATAATTAAATCCTCATTGACTTACTGCTCTGTTATAATGGTAATAGAAAGCAAAATCACAAACACAACAAAGTGAAAATGTACACATGAAGAGTTGACACCCTTGTAAAATACAAAGTATTTAAGAAAAAGATCACAGTTTTTCTATAATTTTGGTGTTTGGTTTGACTAGAAAGCCATAAATCATTTTGTTTTGTTTTTAAATAAATTATTCATTAGAAGAATATGTTAACTTCCCAGACAAAAAGTTGAAGTCTGACTCCTATTTAGCCTTAGCATCTTGATTTGGTGAAGATTGAAAATGAAGATTCAAACAAAATTAATGGATTGAGGTCATTAAAATTTTGCAAAGGCTTTAATTTGATAATGAAAAAAAATGAAAATGAAACTTGGTTAGCTTGCTCATGAATCATGCTGTTGTTATCCAAATGAGGAAAGCTCATAGAAGCAATTGAAACATCATTAGTTGTTCTCTTGGCCTTTTGTTTGTTTTTCATCTCTTAGATTCTTGCTGCTCATTAAGATCCAGTTTGTATTCATTGCCTGTTTTGGGTTCGTAGATACATAATTCCTCAGAAAGAGACATGCTCAAAGTGCCCATAACTCACGTTTTTTGCTAAATAGCCAAGATAAAATCTTTATTATTTCATTTCTCTTTATCTAAACAATACAGAGATACCCTCTTTTCTCTAATGATCTCATTGTGGCTTATTTTATTCTTCTAGTTTCCTTTAATAACAAAATACAAGACTATTATAAAATAAATAGTTTTAATGTTTTTTATCATACTTATTTGATAGCAGTTCCAAACAGTAAATTGAATATAATTTACTACTGAATTTATACATACCATATATAGATAATTGCAACTATTTTCAAGACAGTAATATCAATGGGGAATTTACAGTTTTCCAAGCTATGAATAATATTAGTAAAGTACCTCAGATTATCACTTGTATAGAATTCACAATATGAAATTTTCTGCTAATTGTAGATTAGTAATTATGTTATGCTATTAACAATAAATTCATTACAATTTTACTACTCTCCATGAAGATTCATAGGTGTGACTAACAGGTTGAACAAACCTGACTCATTACATTAAATTTTAATTCGGGAAAAACTTCTGTTTCTTCATAAAAGCTCTACAGGCTTCTCATGGATTTTCTGTTTTTGCTTAGCAAATAGATAATTTTTAAATATTTGTGTTTGAACATAATTACTCAGCTCATCAAATTACATTTGCTGACCCTTAATAACAATCATAATTACAAGCTTAAATTTTCCCTCCCCACTCACATTTCAGCCTGGAAGACCCCAGTGAGAAAAACAGACCACAATTCTCCTCTGTGCTCTACTTTTTTGTCAGCTCATTTCATCTCCCATGCCTTATTAGTGTCTTTTGTCCACATTTCTGGAGAGAAGAGATAATAGAACAACAGGTAAAGGGATGTGATTGAGCTGGCCGTGTTGCTTTCACTTTTGGGGTACCTTCCTTCCACAGATTCTTCAGAGGTTCCTGCTGTATGCTGCATTGATCCATTCTTTTCATGCAGGCTGAAATATTCCATTATAGCATTTCCTTGTGACTTTATCTGGCATCTGGGGACCAACTGTATAACTCTATCTTCTTGCTGATAGTATTTTAATTTCTCTTGGCAGGTTTATTTTACAGGACCTATGATGACCCCATGCCAATTATCTGCTGAGTGGTACCCATCTGGTCCAAGAGAAACATGCTGTCATCCTTTTCATTGGTTAATTTTGTCATTGCAGTAAGACCTCAATGCAGCAACACTCCCGGTTCTGCCAGCAAAGCCTCACCTTTCTGTCATGTTATTTTACTAGAGATGAGACCACAGACCGCAGTACACTTTTGAAGGTAGGAACCAAGCCCAGTACTTCAGGTTCAATTACAGGGGACATTATGCCTAGTCCTCCAAGTAATTCCTTTGAAGACCTTTTAGCCCTGTAGTTAGAAGTTAGCCTTCTGTGTTTGTCCTTTCTGAGAGGATCTCAGAATAGTATTTTGGTAGGTAAAAGCCTGGGTAGAAAAAATGTGTTGGCAACCAGAAAGGTGGGGAGAGCCTTCACATCTGATGTCAGTCTCACCCTGAGTGAAGAAATGGCGGGAGAGAAGATTGGGTAGAATTGTCAGAGACTGCTGTATAGTCAGATGAAAGTTGGCAACGTTGTGGTAAAGTCCTCAAGCCAGTGTTATCTCCGAGAGAAATTCCATGTCTCATAACAGCAGACTTTTATTAGTGTTCTTGTGTCATTAAGTCATTGTCTGGGAACAGTTCGGTAGAGTTGTGGCCTTTGTACAAACCACAACACAGCGGCTGAAACCCTTAGCCAATTACACTCTCTATCTTGGAGTTCTGGGAGTTACACTCTCATTGCCATGTGCTGTACCTACCTTTTCCCCCAAGTATGGTCTGATAGTATTGAAAGGGCTCCCTCTCTAAACACATCTTTCCATTAACATTACCCACAAAGTGCTCTCTCTCTCTCTCTGTGTGTCTTACTCTTCATGTTTTCAAAATGCATAAAGGAATTCAAGAGTCATGGAACAGGTTTCCCCCATTCCCTTTGACAATTTCTACATGATTACTTGATATTGACATTGTAACAATTGTAACTCAATCTGTAACAATTTAATCTTGACATTGTTACATACTTATTCCTGAATCTAGCAAAATTTGTGAAATCAAAATAGGATCTGATAATAAAATAATCATTGTAAAATTATTTTTATATTAGTACACACATGAGATGCTCAGAGAAGCAATGGTGGTATTTGACATACCTGTTAATTAAACATGTTATTGTAATTCATGAGGGCATTACACAGAAGTTTCTATTTGTTTTATATCGTAAAACATTTATATCAGTTTTTATCTAATACTGGAAAAGTAGTTTCGCATATTTATCTATATATTCCTTTCTCTTCAAATGTGAATAATTTGTAAGAAGCCATTTTTTTCATTGCCTTTCCTGCTCTTACCCTTGAAACATATTAATTTCCAAATGCAAGTATGTTACATACTGAAACTAGTAAATGAGAAAGCAAACGAAAATTACTTATTATAAATAAATGTTAAGAAGCTAATGCGTAACACATGAGCTCTTTTTAATCTAAACTACATTAAATTATTGGGTGATAGACTATTTTGCAAAAAATGTTTAATTTTGTTAATTTTAATATTAAATTAATTAATAAGCTAGCCCACATTAAATTGACAGAAAGTAAATGAAACCAAAGAATGTATTATTTTTAAACTCTCATCTTAATATCTAGGGAGACTTAATACCTCATTAGAAAGTTATTGATTTTGATGTAGAGAACAGAGATATAATTTATTACTTATCCAAGGTAAAGTCATGTTTTGAACCAAATCTACAGTTCTCATAAATGTTTCTTGAGTATAAAGAACATGAAACAACTTCTTAAATTACTAAACAATTCTAATAATTCCAAAGCTGAAAACATGACAATTTCTAGCATTAAGCTTTATACATAGATTGAAGTCAAACTTAACAGAGTGTCGATGGATTACTTCTAACTTCTATTCCCCAAATAGCATAACTCGGTACATGATCAGAATAACTGACAGATTAGGAATTCATCTAGTTGTATTTCATTACATATTAAGAAAATTCTATAAGTATGCTTATAGAAGTCAAGTTTATTACATTAATATGTGATAGGCTCAACTTTTAGGTAGTTCTAAAAATTAAAAGAAATTCATCCTTAAGAATTTAAATATAGATAGCAGAAAAATCGAGTTCTAATAACAACCAACCAGAGAAGCAAAACAACTTAAATTTTGCCTTTGGCTGGGGAGATAATCTCAGAAATGGCAAATTAGGACAACCCAGTGTTTTGTTTTGCTTTGTTTTCTGAATTGGACAAAGTATCTTACTACTGGCAAAAATGAACTTGAGAACAACTAGAAAATCTTGATAAAAATGTTAAAAATTATTTATTTAAATGAGTGAGAATGTTGCTAAAGTTGAACACCCCAAACTTTTAGCTAAAAGTTTTGGAAGTTCTTCACTTTAGAAATAATTATGAACCAGAAGTACGAAAGCTTTGTAATAATTACTACTCAGACTCTACTCATCTGAGCCCCTGATCAGATTATAATGATTTACCACTATTCTGTCTAGCAAAGGGAAGAGTGAAACCATTTCTAGAAAAAAATAACCCTAATGATTTTTAAATATACAATGTCCAGTATTCAATTAAAAAATTATTAGAGATGACAACAATCCAAAAATATAAATAAATAAAAACAACTAAAAGAGACACTTTTGACAATACTGGAATTAATAAAAATACTTTAAATAGCTATGATTAATAAGTCAAAGAAAATAGACAAAGTCATGGAAGAGTCATTGAAAGATGGGAAATTTCAATTGAAACAGCATCTATGGAAAAGATTTAAATAGGAATTTGAGAACTGATAATTGAATAAAGCAAAGAACTCAACACATAGGTTTAACAGAAGATTAGACACAAGCAGAAAAATGTATTAGTGAACTGGAATACATATCAATAGCAAATATCCAAAGTACAACATGGCGGAAAAAGAAAAATACCAAAAAGAGCATAAGAAACATACAATGTGCAATGAAAAGGTATAATGTGCATGCGGAATTGAAGTATGAGGAGAGAGGAGAGAGAAAGATTGAGACAGAAGGAATATTTGAAAAAATAATAATGGCTGGAATTTTTCAAAACTGATAAAATATACCAGAGAATCTCTGTGCCTCAAGCAGGATAAATACAAAGTATAGCACACGTAGGCATGCCATAATAAAACTGTTGAAAGCTAAAGACAGAAAATATTAAACATAGACAAAATGTGTACACAAATTACTTTCAAAGAAAGAAAATATTATTGACAGCAAATGAACCAAGATTTCTCTACTTGGGAAATTAAGAATATATGTATATATAAAATAAAAAATTATAAATTAAAAATAAAAATTTAAAAATAAAAGTCAAAGCTTTTTTCAGACAGGTAAAAATATGCAGAATGTATTGCCATCAAACCTGCATTAAAAATAATTATAATAGAATTATTTAGGTAGAAGGAAATAGACCCCAGGATATATAAATACATGAAGAAATTTCCAACAACGGAGAGATTTATACAGATAAATATTGAGTGCACAAAATAATAACAATAATATTCTATGCAGCTGTAGATATATATATAGTTTAAGTGCATGAAAACAATATGAAAGATGGGAGGCTATATATAAAATTAAAGTGTTCTATGTTGCTATTATAAGGGAAGAAATGTTAAAAGCAATAATTTATATTAAATCATAATGACTCAAGAAAAGGTATTATAATGTAGAGTAATTATTAAAAGAATAGGAAGAAATTAATAGAAGATAAATTAAAAAACTAACAGATTAATCTAAAAGATAGGTTTATAAGAGCATAAAGCTATTCAGAAGGCAAATATGAAATAAAATGTATCTTTAATTATATTTCACGTAAATGAACAGAATACTTCACGTAAGGAGTAAGACTGTTAAATTCTATTTCAACTGTTTTAACTATATGCTACTCCTAAGAGAAACATTTTAGCATAGAATATAGAATAATTGAAATCCAAAGGATTGAATAATATACAACCATGCAAATACAATAAAATATAAAATGTTTGTGGCTATGTTAATATCAAAAACTGTTAAGGCAAGCTAAAAAATAAAATTTCATAAAGATAAAGAGATAAGTCAATTGGAAAATGTGACTTCTGAATTTCAATGCAATCAATATATAGATTCAAAATATATATGAGGTTGTCATTCACAAAACTTCAAAAGTTAATACTTGCAGGCAAGAAAAATCATTAAGAATATAGAATATATGAACAAATCAATTAATAAATGGACCTAATTAACAAACCTAATTGTCATACAGTGTGCCTTATATTCAACAATGACTATGTTCAAACTATTTTTAGGTATACATGGTGCATTTACCAAAATAATAGAAGATGATCTTTGTAAAATAAAATTTTACCATCCTGCCAAGAAATTGATTCATGCTCAATCTACCAGGTATCCTAGCAGAACTTGTATTAACTTTGGAGACATCTTGCACAAGGAAAATGAGCAAAATTCTATGGCACTTCTCTATCCTATTAGCTGATACTGCTCATACCATTGAAAAGTACTTCATCCTCACGATGAGTATCTGATGGGCTGCTGTTTCTTTTATTTAAAAGAGATCTTATTTGCACTGAAGGTAGATAAAAAATGTTAACTAAAGGAAGTTTACTTACAAGTATGTATATTGCTGATTTCTTATTTTAGTTGTGCATGTATAATTTATATTGCCTCAAAGAGAAATTCTCCTTGTTGTTGATACTAGGATTAATGTGCCTATCAAGCAATTAGTCCAACTTGCTGTTAATAATGGGAAGGTCAGAGGATCTACTACTCATTGGCCAGTGAGTAGTATATCATTTTACGCCTATCATAAACCTCTAAGCTTGGCTGGGCATTTTATAAAATGTGTATGACTAAAATGGGAAGTAAAATGTAAAATGTAGATGAATCAGCACAATTAGAAAAAAACTGCTTAAAGAGCATGCCCTTTGAATCAATAATGTCATCTTTGTTTAATAAGCACAGCTCCTTGATTTATCAGAAGACTCTGACTCATCATCCCTCATTAATAGAAGACGTAATGCAGGCTTTGTTTACTTAGAAAACCAAATTTGAGGAAATGCTGCAAGATTGTTCTTGTATGTGGTCTTGATAATTTGCAGTGAGCCTTGACAAATCTAGGAATTGCAGCCTTGACAAACTAGGAATTACTTCATATAATGTAAATAATATAAAAATCTAGCCATCTTAATTTTAAAAAAAACTTCATAATTATTTGTTCTTTAAATAATCATCTGTAAAGTATAATTATTAATACAAGACTGGTCTAAAATAGAGCTAAAATCCCTGGTATCAATACTTTGGGTCTTTCCAAATGCAAAATGAGACCAAAAGATAGGTGCAGGACATTAAAATGCAAGATTATACAATTCAAAGAAATGGCAAAATCATACATATTAGTCTGAATGAAGGTATATTTGATATGTAAGGTAAATAATTAAGCACAACAGGTAATTCATACATTATCCAGAGAATTAAATTCACAGATTTGTTTCTAAAAATGCATATTAAACTAAGAACCCATTTTGAATTCTCTGATTTCTAGTCTGTATGTATGTTTGGCTAATGCACAGAGATGTGGGTAAGACTTGACATTTTAGTTTTTAATTAATTACTCCACTAAGTATTTTGCCTGAATGTACTACAGAAAGTGAAAATAAGTGCTTCTTTGACTAAAATGTCATTATTTTTAACAAACTATACTAAAGGCCAGCTTAATGGGTTACAGTTTCACAAATAATTAGACTAAATTATAAAATGTCAAAATAAATGAACAGACATGCCCTTTGATGTGTTTTCTTTATTTAAAACACTACTAATTTCCATATAGACCAATTTGCCAAATTCGCAACATTTAATGTTCTTCCTAGCATTCATGTGAATCATCTTGTTTTGTCTATTTAGGTGCCATTTCCAATTTACAAAGGTATTATTACTAAGGTAAGATCCTGCCAGATTTTCTTCTGCTGAAAGGAAATTTATATTTATCTGATAATTTCTCACTGCACAGTAAAGACTATCTTTTCTATACAACCTGATTTAAGCAGTACTGGTAAAAACTTCCTTATCCAAAATCAATTCCCTCACTGGCCTGAAATTTTCTCCATTAATTACTATGGTTTAAATGCCTAAGTATATATGTGGAGTCTTATTCCTGAGTTATGTATTCAAAGTAAGGGTATGTAACTTTGCACACTTTCTCCATTATCTTGTTATATTTAGTCTTCATAAAGTTAATACCTCAATTATTTGCAGCACTTTAATGACCAACTTATCACTGATTTCAATTTATTCTTTCTAATTCATCTTTCAAGCCATTAATACCTGATTTATGCCATACAGCCAATGATTTTCCTAGAGTCACCACTATCCTTATCAATAAGCTCTTGCTTTTAACAAACAAAAATTTCAGTGCACATTTATTCACACGTATCTGTAATTCAGCTGGGGCGGCTGTCCTCTTTCAGCTGAGCTGAGGAGGGCAGCTCTAAGTGCAGGCTGAGTCCAGATATGTTCTACGAGTCATTTATTTTATTTGGACTAGTAAATTGGCCTGAACATAGTCTTCTCACAGTGATAGTAAAGTATAGGAGGACAGTAGAAACGTATAGAGAGATTGTCCAACATGTGGCATATGGACTGCATGTGGTCCAGGATGGCTTTGAATGCAGCCCAACATGAATTTGTTAACTTTCTAAAAACATTATGAAAATTACACATGGACCTTTTTTTTTTTATTTTTTATTTTTGGCTTATGAGCTATTGTTAGTGTCACTGTATTTTATGTGTGGCCCAAGACAATTCTTCTTCCAGTGTGGCTCAGGGAAGTCAAAAGTTTGGACACCCCTGAAGTGTAAAGCCTCTTAAAGCCTAGGCTTGGAATTACTCACTTTTGTCCACATTTAATTGGCCAAAGTAAGCGCCACAGATGAATCCTATGGAAGGAGGTTGGGAAATAACAACTGTCTGTGTCAGGAACAGCAATATTACAAAGCAAAGAGCATCAATGCCAGGAAGGGTGAAGAATTGGGGTCAAACAGCCCCCAGTATTCAAAAGGTTAGTTTCTTCTGAGATATATTCCTTCTTTGCACTCTTTAGAACTCATGGCTTTTAATCTAAATTCTATCCTGCTTTTCTTCCATTCATCATTTTTTTCTCTTGCTTCTCAAATGACATTTCATAAGGCTTCTTATCAAAACACTTCTTTTCCTTCTCATTCTGTGCGTTTCCCCTCTGAGTAGTCTCAGATGCTTATATGGCTTCTAGTCTCGATCGCATTCTGAAAATACTTAAATCTAAATTTTTATCTCTCATCTCTCCCTTGAGTTTCAGACTCAATTTTCTGAGTCTGTACTAGACTTATTAATCTTAAAGGACATAATAACTCCAAACTCAGTATGTACACAACTAAATTGTTGTTAGACATTTTAAATATCGTCTGTTACTTCTATTTTCTTTAAATATCTTAATGACATCATCTTGTACCTAGATATCAAGTTTCCATTCTGAGAAACAAACATAGCAACTTTCTTTTCCTAACTCCAAATTTAAGCAGTTGCTATATCCTGTTGAGTTCACCAAATCCCTTTCTTAGTATTTCCACATCTCTTCCTCTAACTTATTTGACAAATTTTATTATACCTAAATTGTAGGCAATGTATGGGGTTAAACCATTAAATGCCCAGAAAGAACTTAATCTCAATAGGATGTAAATATTAAGATATTGAGAAAGTACTAAGTAGTTTTCAAAGTGTGGAGGGATTATTCTTAGCAAGGTGAATCGGTGCAATGTGATGTTCTAACTAGCTTTCGGATTATACTATAAAAGATGAGTAGGATTTAGATATATGAACAACACAAGATAGCAAGTAAGAAAAGCATTCAAGATAAAGGAAATCAAGTATAATTACAAAGGAAAATTGAAGTATTTAGAATGAAAATTGAAGAAGTTAGAATGTAGTCAATATTTGGACTTCCTCCCATTCTGTGGGTCCAATTATTAAAGTAAAGAAGTCACACATTTCTACTCTTTTTCTCTGACAGGGTAGGCACAATTTATATCCAGAAGTATTAAAATTGAGAGTCCATTGGCAAGGCCAATGTCTGGTGGTGGTAATGTGAAAAGTTCTTAGCAGTGACACCAATGCATGTGAACTACAGAATCACATATTTTATGATGTGACATTGCTTGAGTTGTTAGCTTTCCAGTTACTTTCTTTCTTACCAGTTTTTTTATGCCAGCTTTTAAACCTCCTACTGGTTTCATGAGCAGCTCAACATGCCTCCAATGTATCATTTTTCTGCTTAATTTAATTAGAAATAGTGTTGTTTGTTTTCAACAGGGTCCTGTTGTTGGTCAGGTTCTCTAAAAAACAGAATTTAGTGAGGATGGGTGTTACAGATTTATTAAGAAATACCTCTCAAGGTTAAAGAACAGGTCAGGGAGGAGAGGGAAGGAAAGAATAAGCATGGACACAGTTCCAGGCAAAGTCCTATTTAGAGTGAGTTTTGTGTCCTTCCTGTGGAGAAGTCTATATTGTAAATTATACCTTAGAGACTTTTCTCTTCAAAGCAATGGTGCTGGACCTAATACTTCTATACAGGTGAGTCATTGGAGGCGGCCCAAATCAGGGGTACATAAATCTTAAGGCACTTCTAGCTGTCTGCTTATTTAGGCAAGGCAGGTCTAGTAGTTCAATGGCAGTCCTCCAAAGAGTGGTCTAGGTGTGTGTTATGAGCAATAGCAGAGATTCCAGAGGAAGAGAAACCCATGGAAATGAGAAGAGAGAACGTTTTTAGATGAAGCATTGATAGTGCTTGCTATGGACTACAAATGGTAAAAACAAAATACACACACACACACACACACACACACACACACACACACACGGTGCCAAAAACTAGTATACACATTTTAATAAAGAAAAAAAACTATATTAAAATTGTAATATTCAATATATACCAATAACAAAGATGAATACAGATCACATTTCAGTTCTGACATAACAAGAGGTGCTCAAAGTGGTTACTATCAGTGTTCAGACTCTTCTGATTACAACAAACTACTGCTTGAACAACATTGGCCAAAGTGTACCTCTTGTATTGCTATGCATGCCGTTTCAATTTCTTCCTGAAGTACCACCAGTGTAGCCAGTTTTCTACAGTACACCACATCTTTTATGGTCCCCCATAGGTAGAAGTCAAGGGGTGTTAATTCAGGAGAATGTGGGGAAAACCAAACAGCATTCTCAAATTTTAAGTACCACTTCAAAATGGTCTTGAGCTCCTAAAATAACAACTGTGTTTCTGCCATTTTCTTGGACTCTCTTACCTGTCATATGGTGATATTAGCATTCATTAGAGTAATGCCATCCTTTGAGTGAATATCATACTACATATTGCTACCATAATTCAATTCAACTTCAAAAACTAATACATAGATGCCTTAAAATCTGTATACATTTTTTTGGCACCCCAATGTGTGTGTGTGTGTGTGTGTGTGTGTGTGTGTGTGTGTGTATGATTTCAGATAACATTTTCTTGGAAAACTAAATAAATCTTCACTTGGTTATTTGTCCTACTTAGGAGTGCAAGCAGTGAAAATGCTAGTAGTATTCAGGAATTGTCACCTAGTAAATCATGCCTTGAAGTGAAAGGTGGCATAAGGTTTAGGAGCATGGACTATGAAACCCAACTGCCTTGGTCAAATCTCAGCCTGCTACTTTTTAGACAATTAGCTTTGGTAAGGTACATAACCTCTTTATATTTCAGTTCCTTCATGAGTAAAATCAGGGTTAATCATAGTACCTATGTCAAAAAGATGTTGTGAATATTGACAGTATTTCTACAAAACTAAACACAGAGTTGGGCTCATGATAAGTGGTAAACAGTGTTTAATAAATAAACGCAGTGGGGAAATAGCAATTAAATTATCATCTGCAACACCCTAACCATTACTCTGGTATAGAATATTGCAAATGACACAGATTCAAAACAGATGCATTTGAATGCTGGGAGCTAAAGATTTTGACCATATAGAAATACAATAATTTTTAGATACCTGGCATTCAACTCTTTTCTTCTTGTTGGGGTCTTCCTCAACAAGGGGATTCTCACTGTGTAGGTTTGGAAGGAAAAAAGAACTTTGCCTCCCTTTTCCTTCTCTCTGTTGGCCAAGTGGAGGTATATTGGCCAGGCTCACCAATCAGATACTTCCTTTCCAGGACTATGACTCGGAAGGAACTGACTAAAGCTACTGGGGCAAGTAAAAACATTCAGGGAGGCATAGGAATTGCCAAGGATAGGAGTGCATTAATAACAGTGTTTGAAATGGACTATTCTTTTAGAATGCCTTGGTTATCTTATTGACAGCCAGTTTCCCTTGATTTCTGCTCATTTTTAAGTCTGTTTCTCTAGTCCTGCCAACTGCTCAGTTATTTGCCCAAGATTCTGAAAATCAATTTCTTTTTATGTTAGAGTTAGTTGCCCTTGAATCTGTTGCTGCAACCAAGAACCCATATGGTCCATGAGACTTCTCTTGGAGATGTATATAAAAAGGAAAAAATATGAGAAAGAAATATATAGAAACTATTTGTTGAAAATAACTTGTCTTTGGCAGAGGTTATGTGTAATTGGGTTTTAGAAATGCTAAATTGACAAAAAATTTTAAAAATTACTCAATTTTGATATATACAAGGACTGTTCAGAAAGTATCCAGCCATGTAATATGAAAAACAGAGGCATTTATGGCTGGATGTTTTCCAGACAGCCCTTGTATATATTATTATATCTCTGAATAGTCAAATTATAACCAGTACTGACAACTATCATCTTTCAATTATATATATATATGTGTGTGTGTGTACTTCTAAGTGTTGGTAATTATAGATGACGAATCAATACAGTTTCAGGTTGTCATCCATCATTATTTAGTTAGTGTAGGGGTTCTCAACCTCGACAGCACATAGAATTATTTGGTGACTTTTTAAAAAAGACCAATGCCAAGCACCCTTCTACTCCTAATAATCTCATTGATGCTCCAAAACTGATAGCTGTAAAAGGCTCCAGAAGATTTTATTATGCAGGCAGTGTAGATAATCATGACTTTGCGGGAAATCTGTGCTGGATATTATACAGAGTATATACTTGTTAATATAGTGTAAGATTCTTTTCTTCTTTTTTAATTGTTCAATTTATTTGGGTGACATTGGTTAGTAAAAATTACATAGATTCCAGGTGTACAATTCTACTATACATCATCCGTGTATTGCAATATGTATTCACAACCCAGAGTCACTTCTCTTTCCATCACCATATATTTGAGTCCCCCTTCCTCCTCCACCATCCCTCCCCCTTCTTATCTTCAGATAACTACTGAACTATTGACTGTGTCCATGGGTTTTTGTTTCTTTGTTGCTTTCAGTTTTATGTTGCACATATGAGGGAAGTCAATATGGTTCTTGGTTTTTTCTGTCTGGCTTATATTGCTTAGCATGATGATCTCAAGGTCCATCCATGCTATCATAAATGGCCATATTTCATCTTTCTTATGGCTGAGTAATAGTCCATTGTATAATGTACCACAACTTTATTTATTTATTTTTTTTTTTTTGCTTTTTGGTATGTGGGTAGCTCCCTGACTGGGGATCGAACCCAGGCCGCAGCGCTGACAGCGCCAGCGCCAAAGCCTTAAGCCACTACACCATCAGGGAACTCCCTACAACTTCTTTATCCAATAATATATGAAGGGAAATTTTCACTGTTTCCATGACTTGGCCACTGTGAACAGCGCTGCGATGAACATTGGGGAACATATATCTTTGCAGACTAAGGTTTTCAAATTTTGGGGGTAGAAACGGAGAAAGGGGATTGACAGGTCATGTGATAACTCTTTTTAATTTTTTAAGGAATCTTCCTACTGTCCTTCATAGCAGTTGTACCAGTTTGCATTCCCACCAGCAGTGTATGCGGGTTTCTTTTTCTCTACCACCTCTCGAACACTTGCTTGCTATTCCTTGTCTTGTCGATAATAGCCATTCTAACTAACGGGCATGTAAGATCTCTTCTTATCAGAGTTCTTCAATAATTTGTGTGGGTAAAGCCTCCATTTGTTTTCAGTTGATGATCTTTGAGTTACCATTAATAATAATGTCATTCAATTTCAAAAGGAATTCAAGTTTATAACTGAGAATCATTGAATGATAATGTCATAATAAAAGAAATGAAATTAAAGGTTTCAAAATTAGATTATCTTTAAAAGTTGTCTGATTTCCCAGAATAAATATAATTATAATTCGTACATATCACTAAATCTGATATAAACTATTTTCATCTCCTAGCATTGATATATAATTATTTCAGAATCACAAGTTGAAATTTTAATCTTAAGGAACTCCTATTTTTAAGCTGTATCATCTCAAGTTGCAAATATTTTTGTCAGTTGGCTTATAATTATTTTAATTGAATGAATTAAATGCATTTGTGCAAATGACTATGAGGTATCGTGTGTATTATGGAAAATGAACTTAAAATAACTATAAGTGGAAATATTAAGTTGAAATATTTTAATGTCTTTTTAAGTATCACAATATACTATAACCACAAAGTGACTAATACCTTCACCATTATTCCCAATTAAAACATGAAGTTAGCTGTAGCTACCAAAATAATACTTAAGTGTAAAAAGATTTGTTCCTATTGTTTTTAAAGGGTATCAGCAATAGAAGTATGAGTTAAAAAATAAACTAGAAACTTGAATTTGAGATTGTATGCTGTTCTATGATGCTCAAATAATTATCTATGCTTAAATATATCCCATATACACACACATATGCTCAAAGTATCTTATATTGAAAAATTTTGAGTTTCCAGTAGCAATGACTTTTAAAATCCCTATTATTCTCATGATCAAATCATTCTCTTTTCCATATGTATAACCTTATATTTAAAACAACAGACTTAAAAAAACTGCTTGCAATGTATGTATAGTTTTTAAATTTCATATAAAACCCAGTAAGGGTTTTGTGGTAGACAGAATAATGGTTCTGTAAAGATATGAACATCCTAATCTCCAGAACATGTGAAATGTGTTATCTTGCATGTCAGAAGGATTGTGCTGATATGATTAGCTGAGAAGAAAATATCATCCTGGAATTTCCAAATGAGCTCAATGTAACTAAAGGCATCTTTGTAAGAGAGAGGCAAGAAGGTTAGAGTTGGAAGAAAACGGAATGAGGGAGGTGGAGGTTAAAGAATAGTACTTTGAAGATAGAGGGAAGGGCTGTAAGCCAAGGAATTCCAGTAGCCTCCGGAAGCTAAAAAGGACACAGAAAAAAATTTTTCTTGGAGCCAGAAATAATGTGCTACTGCTGATACTTTGATTATGGTCTGATTATACTCATTTTAGACATCTAACCCTCAGAACTATAAGAGACTAACTTCATGTTATTTTAAGACACTGAGTTCCTGATAATATGCTGTACAGCAATAGGAAATGAACAGGTTTCTACATACATTACTTATTTTTTAAATAATAATCATTCAAAATAGGAGGACAACCAATGCCAACTCAGTAGCAAAGCCCCAATACACATCTTCTTATTCCTTATAAACTATAATAGCTCTAATCTGTTTAAAATGAGTTTTCTCTATTGGAATATTTAAATTTTATAATCTAACTATTGGTTAGAAAGATAATTTATATTGTTTGAATTACATTTCATATTTTATCATTTTTCATCATAAAATTAAACTACTATCAATAATTCAGAAAATAAAAAAGTAAAAACTATTCTAATATAATACAATAGTTTTAGAATACAGGTATACTTCCTCCAAGTTAAAAAAAATCAGTACAATGTCTGATATTAATTTTATAGTTTATACGCTTGTTCTTAAAATGTATATATTACTTTGTATTATACCATTACCATCTAATATACTTGATACACAGTATTCACACCTATCATTTAAAATTCCTAGGGAGTTCCCTGGTGGTGTAATGGCTTAAGGCTTCGGTGCTGGCGCTGTCAGCGCTGCGGCCTGGATTCGATTCCCAGCCAGGAGCTACCCACATACCAAAAAGCAAAAAAAAAAAAAAAAAAATAATAATAATAATAAAATTCCTATATAACATATTCTTGAATGGCTTACCCATTTTTCTACTGTAGAACATTTAAATTGTTTCCAAGATTCAGCTATTATTAATAATGCCAAACTGCATTTTACTGCATGCCCTTTTGCCTTCAGTTTCTATAAAAAACAGTGATTAGACTATCTAAGGCCCTTTGATAAAATCAGACATGCTAGTGCAAACAAAATTTAAATTACTACAATTGTTTCTTCATATACTCAATAAATATATATATGTTGCTATGTATATGCTTAATATGAAGCTTAATGTAGCAGACAGTGTGCAAAGTGATAAAAGTACAGATTGATGAATGCAACATATATGTTCTCTACTTTCCCTAAATACTTAAGCTATGGTAGTCCATGTGATAAAAACAAATATTTTAATACTAATAGCTGTTTAATATTTTATTCCACTATACTTTTCTTACTAGTACATGACTGAAATTAGTTTAAAAATTATTCAGCTGTATCTTTGAGTATTTACTATATACTTGTTCATTTACATTGGCTATTAAATACATCATCTATTAGTTATATTTTGTACCCCTATTTAGATCAGGAGGTTTAGGCTTGAGAAGACAAGTAAATTATTCAAGGTCATATGATGATTAATTAGCAAACTTGAATTCAAATCCAGGTGCTCTGATGCAGGCAGTCTGTAACCTGGTACTGCTCTGTGTCAGTAATTTTGATAGTTTTACATACCTTATGACTAATGACACCCTCCCAATTTTGCCTCCCACTCTTGATATAAAATTCTTGTGGGTGAGAAGAAAAGAACAGCATATTCCGACTATATAATTGTGAACCTGACTTTATTAGCTTCAGGTGTTGCCTTCTAATCAACTAATTTAATAAACTTAGAAAATAAATTTTAAGTTTGTATATTATTTACTCGTACAAATTAGAGACAACTTTGGGTTGTAAATAGATTTTGGAAAGCTTTTACCTAATTTCCAGTTAGTCTAGGAAGATACTGTACAAGAGACAGGATTTCAATATATAAAAAAGGAACAACTGAAGTAGGAAGGAAATGCCAGGAACAGGAATACCTTTAGGTGTGTTTGCAAATGTCTGGAAGTAGAAGTAGAATAACCTCAGAAGATGAAAACTAAAATTCAAACAAAGGACTTTGAAGAGGAAAATATTATCTATTTGTTCCCCAATGGAAAGCATCATAAAGTCTCAAGTCCATGAAAAGAGCAATGAACAAACGAAGATGTCAAGTTAGGCATCTCAAAGGTAAGGTGACTAAGAGAGGATGGCTTCCTTAAAGTGTTTGCAGAAATTTTAGCTAACCCAGTACATGTCTTATGAGTAAATACAGAGATGTTACATTAACAGGTACAAAACTCTGGCAATAGATAATACATGAGGAATAAGATATTGTACACAAGGAGTAAGATGCAGTTACTTTAAGGTGTCTTGCTTAATGAATTACCTTTTTGGTGGTGTCCATTTTTTATTACTATTTTTTTATAATAAACGAGATGCTAGAGGAAGATTTCTCATTAATACTTCTTAGCTATTGTTAAATTCCTGAAACTACGTAGGAGAAGAATGTTGCAGTAAATACAATTTTAATATATATCCTTGAAAAAATAAAATTTTCTTGGGATCTCAGCAGCCTCTGGTATTATGATATGCCTTTTTTCTTAAAGATGTGAAAGACTTAAAATAACAATTGGCATTCTGAATAGCAAGTAACAGAATCAACAGGCTTGGAAGTTCCACAGTGCTGAACAGGTTTTGTGAGAACACAATTGCTCACTGCCCATCTTAAACTCTGGACACCCAATATGGATAACCAGCTTAATTTGCAGTGGTAGCCAAGCCACTGCAGTCGCCTAGAAATCCCTATTTTCTGGTATACACACCCTTATGCAGTCCCTTCCTATATTTCTCCAGGGTTGGTGACCAATGCTATGTGGCGGGAGTGATAGGATGTATCTTTTAAGTTTAGATTTTAAAAGATGATGGCTTCTATCTTGGGTGCTGTCTTGTTCACGTGTGCTTACTCTTCCTTGGCTCACTTACTTTGGGGGAAACCAGCTGTCATTTCATGAAGACACATAGGTAGAATAGGATGAGAGAATCCACGTGGCAAGGAATGATGGCCTCTCGGCCATGATTAGTGAGGAACTCAGGCCTGCCAACAACTGTACAAGTAAGTCTGGAAGTGGATTCTCAGCCCTTATCAAGATTTGAGATGTCTACAGCCATAGCCAACAGCTTGACTGCAATCTTGTGAAAGAACTTGAACAAAAACCACCCAGCAATATTGTCCCTAGATTCCTGACCCATAGAAAGTGTGAGATAAAATAAAAGGGTTACTCTTTTAAACTGCAGAATTTGAGGATAATTTGTTATGCAGCTGTAGATAACTAATACACCCACCCTTACTGCTGCCTCTGGTGCCTTGAAGTAGAGAAGAGAATACAAGTCTGCACTGGAGGAATTAGAGAGCAGAAGGGCAGGAATTTGCCAGGTATAGAAGGAAAAGGAAGAATAGACTTGGCAGCCATGGGTGGCATTTCCACATGTATCTTTACTCTCTTTGATCTATTTTATGTTTAAACTAATGACAAAATAACTTTTCCCCAAATGTACCTTAAATGTGCTCCCTTATATCATATTTTTCCTCAGGGTTTTATTCTTCCACATTCATGTTTATTTTTTAGCTCTCCTTCCACTTTCCACTCAGAGACCCACTCACCCTGTGAATCAGTAATTCATTTTATAATTTTCTCCATATGAAGTAATACTTTTTTCATTTGTGCTATTAAAGAATGCTGCACATTTCCTCTTCACTTTTCATCATTGGCCTTGTTTTATCATTATTGTACAGGTTTCTCAATTAGATTTCAAGCTTTCTGAGAAAAGCATCTATGAATGAATTGTTTATTTTTTCATAAGCAACATTCGTAGGATTGAATTGAATTAAAATAAGCTCTGGACATAAACAATTATAGAATCACCAATGCTAAAATTATAGTAATATTATTGTATTTCTTTATGTTTATAATGTAGAAGAGAAACTCGGCTTTGAAATCAGAGACATGATCTCATTGGGATTAAACAGATATGGTAATTAGGGAGGCTGGGTTGTTTTATCTTTTCCTGTCTTTTTTTTTAATTAAAAAAATAAAAAAAAGTTTTCCTGAGCCTATTTTCTCATATACAAAATAATATTAGATCTTCCTGAGAACTATAACTCTTAAGTTATATATACTACACACACACACACACACACACACACATACACACACACAAACACACACACATACACACAAACACGTGCATGTGTATATAGGCTATAAGAAAAAAATCCAGCCATAAATTCCTCTATTACTTTCTGGACTGCCCTCAATATGTATATATGTATAAAATCATTTTGTTCAATTCATGTATATTGTAGAGACTCAATACAAATTAGAAAATAAAATCAACAATGCAGTTTAGTTTGAGAAATGTAGATATCAATAGGATGTGTTAGCTCTTTTGGATTAGTCATATTAGAATCTTGTCTGGAATCTGCATCAAGGTGGCCAGTCAACTGGTATTTAATTCCTAGGCAAAACATAATTTAGCACTCATGCATTTTGAAGTAGATATTGCAGGATTAAAAAAAAAAGCCACATTTCATGTGGTATGCACATGTTGAATTGCTAGGGTTTGTGACTCACAGGACTACTTATTCTGTAAATGGAAATTATAGACAAGTGCTTAAAATGGCCAACGACTTCTGGCTTATATCAACTTATTTCGCAGAAGACACTTTTTTTTTTCTTAAATAAAGCATCATGAATGCACGGCTGCAGAATATGTGAAAAATAGTTTAATGGTGCACTCTTCAATCAATGAGGCATTTTAAACAACGCACATAGCATTGTTTCAGCTAATGGCATGAATATAAATTTGCAGATTTTGGACTAATTTCACTAGTCTCAGAAATTAAAAGAAAATCAGAAAATCAGTTATACCTGCAGGAGTTTGCTTACAGACCCTCAAGTAATAAAGGTCAATCCCACCATTCTGGGGATATTTAGGTTGCTATGGGAGGTAAAGGCAATGTTTTCTGTATCCAAGCAGAAGTCCTTTTAGATACGTCAAAATTCATATTGGGGCAAAATCAATAATGATAAATGGTAATGCTCTTTTTATTCCCCCCAAAAGTGCTACTAAGAGATATACAGCAATCTATGCATCTTAGAAATAATAATTGTTGATGAATATTCACCTCCTAGACGAACATATAATATGAAGCAATAAATCTAAAGCATACTTGCAAGTACCTTGAGAGTCTGTTAAAGACAAAAAACAAAAAAAAAGGTGATGTTAATTCTCAAATTAGCAGAATTATTATTTTTTGTTGATACTCTCCCTCAAATAACTCAGCTTTGGCCCCTTTTTAAAGGAATCTTTCATATGCTTTTCTGAGAATGAAATACATCTAATATGAGGAGAATATTCCACATTGTCATGTACTGCAGCTAACTGCCAAATGTACTCTTTGTCCACAGTGCAGAGAGAGACACCATTCTGTGGGGAGAGCAATCTGCTAGGAGTGACAAGTTCTAGTTACAAATCTGTCCTTGTCTGGGTTCTGGGTCTGGCTCTGACTTTTGGAAGCTTTCTGAAGTCTGACCCTGTTATTTATTTATTCTCTCTGCATTGCTTTCTGTATCTATCAACAATAGAAACAAAAATATTTATTGGGGTTACCATGTGCCAGGGACTCTGCAGGGTGCTTACAAAAAAGTTTGAATGAGATAGACCAAGTGGTGGCTCTTGAAGAGCATACAGCCTCATGGGAGAGACAAGCCATTAGACTCTTAACTGTAACTGCATTAAAATGACAGGTGAATTAAATGTCGCTCAGCATTCATAGTTACAGTTCTTAACAAAGGCCAGGTGAAGGGGAAAGCAACACAGAGGAAGCACCATTTAAGTTGTGACATAAGGGAGAGATGTTAAATGTAAAGCAAAATGCAGACATGTACCATTATTATTATTTGTCATACTGGCTCAATTTTAGAAGCCTAAGTGACATTTGGACTCACAGATACACTTTTTGGTTGGAATTATTCAAATCAGCAGTTGAAATAGTTAAATCTATTTGATTTTACATGAGGAAACTTCACTGTTACTGGTGAAAAGAGTGTGATCCCATCCGGACAGGGGCATGGGGAGAGCTTAGATGTTATTCGTATTCTATATAGGGGTACATTTATTTTATTATTTAAAGTTAATATAATAATATTCCATGAGATATGTAAAGTTATTTCTAACTGGGCAATTTCTGTTTACGATAAACATCATGTTATTGAAGCTTAATATGCCTTCCTATTTGAAAAATATTACTTAAAAATTATATTTAAGTATGTTATATTTAAATATATTATTTTAAACTATAATTAAACATAGTTATAGTTTAAAATATAAAATCCAGTGTTGTTACCTTGTTTTGTAGCAGACGGCTTTATTGGATATTTTAATTTGAAGTAATAACTTCCCTAAATAGCTGACTCTCCTCTGCCTGTTCTACCCTCCTCTCCCATAATGTACTATAAATCAGAAATAATAGTGAGGCTTTCTGAAGTGAAAATAAAAATATTACATCTTGTATCATACCACTGGACTGAAATAAAGATCTAACACATCAATAACAGTTTACTTTAATAACAAGCAAAAGGAAAAACAAACATCATAGTCCACAGACAGCTCAGTCTTCTGGCAGCAAAGTGGAATAGGAGAACAGAGCCATGTCAGGCAAGAAAATTCTTACAATTAAGACTGAGAGACTTGAATAAGGATATGAATAGTTCAGCATTGTTTTTATTCTCCACTTTCCCCTCCCACTATAAACTTCAGTTTTAATAATGATTAAAGAATAATGCCTGAATTCTATCTGAATGGCTTCTGAGATTTAACTCACTGAATCTATTCACAGCACTGGGCTTGTAAGGGGAACTAAACAGATCTGCACAACTAATCGTGGAATACTACATTGATACTTCATCTCCCACATCAATACCAATTATGGCTGCAGAGAGAACATTGCATATTATTTTAATATGATAGGAATGTTTAATCCAGTCAGGTAGTTTAAGATGAATGTGTTTGTATGTTTGTCATTAAAATTTGGTGGCTCTTGCTGTTCAAGACAGACACATTTTGAATGTTTAAAATTACCACAGATGTTATTTATGCATTAGAATGGAAAATTTTCTGCTCTCTACTATATAGATTCATTAACATAAATAAAAAATAAAGCATAACAACAACAATCTTGCTTAATGTGTACACACAGAAATATTGTCATAAGCATCTGGCAATCAGTTGGAGATGGTAAAAACCACTAAATGAAACTGACGGAAGTATGACATCCTTTTCTCTGCAAAAAAGCTTACTGTTAGAGATTTTGCTTCTATGTTCTATTGCTTTTAATTTTCATTGGGGTTGTGATCAGCATGCACATTCAGATTAAAAAAATGCCTTTACCAAAGGTTGGTATTTGCGATATTAACATTTATAGAAAATATTTCTTCTCTTAATTAAGAAGTAAAAATTGATTTCTCTTAAAGCCATTTTGTTAAATAAAACCATGAAGAAAAATATAAATTTTAATATCAGTAACATCTCACATGCATGTACTTGAGCTTGTAATCATAAAAGAAATCCAGCTAACAAACATACAAGTGCTATTCAGAAAGTATCCAGCCTTGCAATATGAGAAATAGAGGTATTTATGGCTGAATTTTTTCTGGACAGTCCTCATCTATCCCTTGCTATACCCAAGAAAATGTTATTATAGAACTTTGATTATTACTTCTAGAATTCCCTTTTCTGTCCATTAAAAAATACTTTGTGAATTACTATAAGATATGTCTTAGTAAGACAGTTAGCTTTTAACTCAACTAAGAACTTGTAAAAAAAGGGGAGGGGGGATCTGAAACTAATACAAGCACCTTCCACTATCTTGCTTTAGACAATGTTCACTAGCTTGCTGTGCTAATGTTAACTCTTTTTGTGTCTGGCTTCCCAATTAGGCACAAAGCTTTCTTGGAGAAAGGGACTATACCTTAGTAATTATTGCAGGTGAATTCATAGTAATGGAAACAGAGGAGGCAGCTATATATTTTTGTTGAAGAAGTAATAAAACCTCTACATTTTTTCCCCTGGGGTTATAAATTATGTCTTTGAATTGGTAAGAATTAAAAATTAAGACACAGATAAAAAATTCATTATAAAGTTAAGATTCTAAAAACATAATGCTACATGAATATACAATATTTTAGCTATTCTAATAAACTAAAATGTCCAATATATCAGCAATGGGCAAAATGGAATTTGAAATTAAAAACAAAAACACATTACCATTTACATTAGAATACCCTCTCAAAAATACTTTAAAAATGTATAAAATCTATGTGAGGAAAACTACAAACTCTGATGGTAGTTATCAAACAATAACTTAATAAATAAAGATATATTTCAATTTCATGTATAGAAAAACTCAATATTATCAAGATATCAGTTCTTCCCAATTTAATTTATAAATTCAATGCCATTCTAATTAAAATCCCAGCAAATTATTTTGTAGATATAGGCAAACTAATTCTAAAATTTATATGGAGACAAAAGACCTAGAATAACTAACAAAATATTGAGAAAAAAAAGACAAGTGAGAGGACTGACACTACCCAACTTCAAGAGTTACTATAAAGGCACAGTCATAAAGATGGCATGATATTGGGGTGAAAAAAGAGATCAATAAAACAGAATATAGAACCAAGAAATAGACCCAAATAAATATAGTCAACTGATCTTTGACAAAGAAGCAAAGGCAATACAATGGAGTAAAGATAGTGTTTTCAACAAACGGTGATTAAACAATCGGATATCCACGTGCAAAAAAAAAAAAAATGAACTTAAGACACAGACTTTATACACTTCACAGAAATTAACTCAAAATAGATCACAAGTCTATGTATAAAACACAAAACTGTAAGACTCCTAGATAACACAGGAGAAAATCTAGATAAACTTGGATATGGAAATAACTTTTTAGATACAACATCAAATTATTTCCATAAAATAAGTAATTGATAAACTGGACTTCATTAAAATTAAAAACTTCCACCCTACAAAAGAATGTTCAGATGGATGAGAAGATAAGCAAGCCATAGACTGGAAGAAAATAATTGACAGTGAATATACTCTGTGAGATACTGTAATGGTGGCTTACTGTATTATGCATTTGTCCAAACCCACAGAATGTACAACACCAAGAATGAACTCTAATACAAAACATGAACTTTGGGTGATGATATGTCAGTGTAGGCTCATCAGCAGTGACAAATGTACCACTCTGGTGGGGGTACAGATATTGGGACAGGCTATGCATGTATGGGGGCAAAGGGTATATGGGAAACCTTTGCACTTTCTGCTCAATTTTGCTGTGAAGCTAAAGCTGCTCTTAAAAAAAAAACTTAATTAAAAAATTAAAATTAATTTTTCAGGGGAGAAAACAAATTAGAACCACATTTTACTAAAAACAAAACAAAACAAAACTTTAAGTTACTCGCTTGTTTTTATTTTTCCTGGTAGTCACATCTTTAATTCTGATTGGAAAAGCAAGAAAATTTAGGCAAGTATCGCACTTTTTTTTTTTGGTATTGTGAAATGTTATGTCAGGCGTTTTTAATCCCTTCTTCGCGTAACCCATTTCCCGTTTAGAAATGAAGTGCAGTTTGCTGCCGAGTTAATTTAATTCCAAGAATTCATTCTTGGAAACTTTCCAGAATTCGTTAATATATGCTGTGATCTGTGTCTTCCTACCTGGAATTACTATTATCCACATTGCCACCCTGCAGCTACTTGGTGAGAGCTGGGGTCTACCAACCTGGTGCTCTCCCTGAAAAACAGTAGCTTTTCTTCCAGAAAGGTTGATGTTAATTTAGGGCAGGTAGTGAGACAGAGTACGGCTTTGCATAATAATAGTTGGAAATGGGGAGAGAAAAAGATGGTGGATTAGGCTGACATGGTGTCTGTGATCTCCCAGACCACAGCAGGATTACAGATAGAAAGAGGAGCAGTCAACCTTGGCAAGCATCAGAGAAGTGACTGAGGATATAGAGAAGGATGTCCCATGGAGACCGGTAGGGAAATGGTGCGACGCAAACCGATGGATAGTGAGTGAGCTCCGGGAGGGAAACCTCGGGCACGGCGGCTCTCATAGGTGAGTGAAGGGTGCTGAGCCCACGCTATTCCCCCTCAGCCCAGAAGCCCAGTGCCTCTGGTAATTAAAAATCATCCAGAACTCTAGCTGTGTGAATGAGATGGAGGCCCGCTGGAAGTCCAGGTACTCTTTTGTGGTTTCTACATACGGGCTCAGCTGCTTCCCATGCTTACCTGTTGTTCAGCGGGGGTGAAGCATCATTGGAGGTAGCAGTCATTCGGGGAAGGACTGAGGTGTGGGTTTTTGGAGCGGGGACGAAGAATCCCATTGTTTGAGCACAAAGCTGTCACCGTGTAGCACACTGGAGGTCGCCATTTTCTTCTTATTTAAACTCTCTCCCTAAAGACCAATTTGAGAACTCACTGGTCTAACAAAATCCATGCTTGCTCACTACTCATGGAAAAACCACACCCACCGCAGGTTAAACTACATCTCCCAGGATGCTCTAGGCTACCAGGCATGCACCACCACCCTACCAGCTGCACTGTAGCCAAACTGCCGGGGCAGAGAAAAAGATGCTAAACTCTTTTTAAAAAATAAAGAAGCTTCCCTCCCTGCCTCCCCAAACATACAAACCCCCTAGAATCTTACCCAGATCACCCAGAGCTGTGCCCTGAACATGCAATAAAGTAGCCAGGGCAGCAAAGTGAACAGCCTTGTCCTAGCTGTTTTCTTTCTTTCTTCCTTTTTTTTTTTTCCAGTTTGAAAAAAGGCTGTCTGCAACTCACAGAGGTCAATGCTACTCTGCAACTCCCTCTGCTGCTCCCCATGCACAGCTAACATTGAGATGGGAGTGGAAAAAACTACTAGGCTCTCCAAATAAAAACAAAAAAATTTTAATTATTGTTTTTTTCTTTCCCTTTTTTCTTTTATTCTTTTTCATTCTTTTCCATAAATTTATTTTATCAGTACTCTTAATTTCTATTTTTATACATCTATATTTTTGTTTTTTTATTTTTAAATTTAATTTGTTATTAATGTTATCATTTTTCTCTTTTTTATTTTCTTCTTCTTTCACAGTGTGATCAGGCACACTAGAGATTTGCCTAATCCAACACTGGGGAAACACGTTCTTTTGGACTTCTACAGGAGCAGTTACCTGCAACTTACCAGAGATCTTTTTCTGTCACTCTACTGTCCCTCCAGGGTAACTAAAAGTGTGC
The DNA here is from genome assembly GCA_004026885.1 of Lyroderma lyra. Lineage (NCBI taxonomy): Eukaryota > Metazoa > Chordata > Mammalia > Chiroptera > Megadermatidae > Lyroderma > Lyroderma lyra. The sequence goes on from PVJL010001433.1 coordinate 175,780, forward strand.
TGTAAGTGGCATATGGCAGAAGACCCAGTAAGAGAGAAGGAAGGAAGAAAACAAAGGAAAAAAAAACCCAAAATTTTGTTTTTGTTTTTGTTCTTTTGCTCTTTTTAAGTTGTCTTTTTTTAAACTTCACCTTCTGGGTTTTCCTTTTCATTTTTAAACTCATTTTCATGATTTAACTTCATTTGTATTTCATGTTTTTAATTTAATTTTTAAAATTTTATTATTTTTTCTATTTTTTCTCTATATTTTATTTTTTATTTCATTTTTTAAGTTCTGTTTTTTAATCCTTACATTTAATTTATTTATTATTTTCTTATTTATTACTATCATTAATACTTCTCTCCCTTCTTTTCTCAGAAAGTTTGCACAGGCACCGTGAATTGTTATCCTGCCCACATAGAGGAACTTTGGGAGGCCAGGTGATCAGTCCTGCCCTACTAGTGGGGGGAGACTTTTCATAGGTCTTTTTCAGGAGTGGCTATTTGAGGTTGCCTGGAAAACTTTTGGTGCTGCTCTGCCACTGCCCCCCACCCCCACCCCCAGGGCAGCTAACAGCGTGTTCTGAGTGGCAAACTCTGAGGCTCTCAGGAAATTTTTGTTTGTTTTTTTATAGATTTGTATGGGTGTGTGTGTGTGTGTGTGTGTGTGTGTGTGTGTGTATCTGTATCTGTTCCTTGACTTTTTCTTTTCCAAGTGAACACAGGCCTCTTAGAGATCTGCCCTGTCAACATGGAGCCACTGTGGGTGGATGAGTGATCAGCCCTACCTTACTAATGAGGGAAGACGTTTTTGTGAACTTAAGCAAAAGTGTCTGTGGTGGTCTGGGAAGCTTTCAGTGTTACTCTACCACTATCCTTGGACAGTTAACAGTGTGCTGTGAGGGACATACAACTAATTTACAACTGAAGAGACAATCCTAGATTACACATACAGAAGATCAAAGAGAATGTACCATTGGATAACACATACTACATAAAACAAACACTAAGAGCCATAGGAGATATACCTACTACATAGAAGCAAACACAGAGAAGAAACCAGAATGAGAACAAAAAAATATGTCCCAAATAAAGGAACAAAAAAATCACCAGAAATAGAGTTAAATGAAATGGAGAAAATTAACCTACCGGAACAAGATTAGAAAACAAGTTATAAGAATGCTTAAGGAACTTACTGAAAACTTAAACAAAGAGATAATAACCATAAAGAAAGACATCAAAACCATAAAAAAAATGAACAATCAGAAATGAAGAATACAATAATTGAAATGAAGAATACATTAGAAGAAATCAATCACAGGTTGGATGAAGCAGAACATTGAATCAGTGATCTGGAAGACAAGGTAGCAGTAAATACCCAAATGGAAAAACAAAGAGAAAAAAGAATTTTAAAAAACGAGAATAGCCTGAGAGACCTCTGGGACAACATCAAGCATAAGATCATTCAGATCATAGGGGTACCAGAAGGAGAAGAGAGGGAGCAAGGGATTGAGAACCTGTCCAACAATATAATGACTGAAAACTTACCCTAACCTGGCAAAAGAAATACACACACAAACCAAAGAAGCTCAGAGAGTACCAATCAAGATGAACCTAAATAGACCCACACCAAGACACATCATAATTAAAATGACAAAGATTAAAGACACAGAGAGAATCTTAAAAGCAGCTAGAGAAAGACAGCAACTTACCTACAAGGGAGCTCCCATAAGGCTCTCAGCAGATTTCTCTATAGAAACTTTGTAGGCCAGAAGAGAATGGCAGGAAATACTCAAAGTAATGAAAAACAAGGGCCTACCACCTAGACTTCTCTACCCAGCAAGACCATTATTTAAAATTGGGGAGTTCCCTGATGGTGTAGCGGCTTAAGGCTTCGGCCCTGGCACTGTCAGCACTGTGGCCTGGGTTCGATTCCCAGCCGGGGAGCTGCCCACATACCAAAAAGAAAAAAAAGAAAAAAAAATTGAAGGAAAGATAATGAATTTCCCAGATAAGAAGAAGCTAAAGGCATATACTACCACCAAGTTGGCATTACAAGAAATGCTAAGGGAACTTTTTAAGCAGAAGAAAAGAGAAAACATGAATAATAACTCAGTGTTGATTATGTACTTATCAATAATCGCTTTAAATGTAAATGGACTGAATGCTCGATTGAAAGGCAGGGTAGCTAAAAGGATAAGAAAACAAGACTCAGGCATATATTGTTTACAAGAGACTCACCTCAGAAGGAAAGATACACATAGACTGAAAGTAAAAGCTGGAAAAGGGTATTTTACACAAATGGAAAGAAAAAAAAAAAGCTGGAGTAGCAATACTTATGTCAAATAAAATAAACTTTAAAACAAAGAGTATAAGAAGAAACAAAAAAGGACATTACAAATGATAAAGGGATCAGTCCAACAAGAGGACACCACTCTTGTAACCATTTATGCACTCAATATAGGAAGGAGCACCTAAATACATAAAGCAAATTTTGACTGACATAAAGGCAAACATCAACAGTAACACAATTATAGTAGGGGACTTTAACACCCCCACTAATACCAATGGACAAATCTTCCAGACAGAAAATCAACACAGATTCAGTGGCCTTAAATGAAACACTAGAGCAAATGGATTTAATTGATATTTTTAGAGAATTATATCCAAAAGCAGCAGAATGTACATGCTTTTCAAACCCATATGGAACGTTTTCCAAGATGGACCACATGTTAGGCCACAAAACAAGCCTCAATAAATTAAAAAAACAATTGAAATTTATGAAGTACCCTCTCTGACCACAACAGTATAAAACTAGAAATCAATTACAAGAAAAAAACCTGAAAAACACACAAACATCTGGAGGCTAAACAATATGCTATTAAACAATGAACGGGTCAACAAGGAGGTTAAAGAAGAAATCAAAAGTTACCTTGAGACAAATGAGAATGAAAACATAACTACCCAAATCTATGGGAAACAGAAAAAGCGGTCATGAGAGGAAATTCATAGCAATGCAGGCCTACCTAAAGAAACAAGAAAAATCTCAAATAAACAGTTTAACCTTACACCTAAGGAAACTGGAACTAGAACAACAAAGAAAACCTAAAATCATCACAAAGAAGGACATAACAGAAGTCAGAGCAGAAATAAATGAAATTGAGACTAAGAAGACAATACAAAAGATCAATGAAACCAAAAGCTGGTTCTTTGAACAGATAAAATTGACAAACCTTTAACCAGACACCCAAAAAGCAAACGAACAAAAACCAAAGCAAAACAAAACAAAAAACAAAAAACAACAATGAGAGAGAGAGAGAGGAGAGAGAGAGAGAGAGAGAGAGAGAGAGAGGACCCAAATAAATAAAGTTGTAAATGAAAGAGAAGTTATAACAGACACCACAAAAATACAAGAAATTATAAGAAAATACTATGAACAACTATATGCCATCAAATTTGGCAACTTGGAAGAAATGGATAAATTTTTAGAAACATATAAACTTCCAAGATTAAATCAAGAAGAAACAGAAAATCTAAATAGGCCAATTACTAACAATAAAATGGAATCAGTAATCAACGAGCTACCAACAAACAAAAGTCCTGGACCAGATGACTTCACAGGTGAATTTTACTGAACATTCAAAAAAGAATTAACACCTATACTTCTCAAACTATTTTGGAAAACCCAGGAAGAGGGCAGGTTCCCAGATTCATTTTATGAGGCCACCATTATCCTGATTCCAAAACCTGATAAAGACACTACAAAAAAAAAAAAAAAAAAAAAAAAAAAAAAAAAAAAAAAAAAAAAAAAAAAAAAAAAAAAAAAAAAAAGGAAAATTATAGGCCAATATCCCTAATGAACATAGATGCAAAAACTCTCAGCAAAATATTAGCAAATCGAATTCAGCAATACATTAAAAAATTCATACACTACGATCAGGTGGGATTCATTCCTGAGATGCAAAGTTTGTTCAATATACATATGTCAATTAATGTGATATACCACATAAACAAAATGAAAAATAAAAACCTTATGGTCATTTCAATAGATGCAGAAAAAGCATTTAACAAAATTCAGCAGCCTTTTAGGATAAAAATGCTCAAGAAGGTGGGAATAGAGGGGACATACCTTAATTTAATAAAGGCTATATATAATAAACCCATAGCTAACATCATACTCATTGGGGAAAAACTAAAAGCATTCCCCTAAAGATCAGGAACAAGACAAAGATGCCCACTGTCACCATTCTTATTCAACATAGTACTAGAAGTCCTAGTCATAGCAATCAGACAAGAAAAAACAAATAAAAGGCATCCAAATAGGAAAAGAAGAAGTAAAACTATCATTATTTGCAGACTACATGATACTGTATATAGAGAATCCCAAAGATTCAACCCCAAAATTACTGGAACTGATAAATGAATTTAGTAAAGTAGCAGGATACAAAATCAATATACGGAAATAAGTTGCATTCTTATATGCCAATAACAAATTAGCAGAAGGAGAAATTAAGAAAACAACCCCATTCACAAATGCATAAAAAAAAATAATAATACCTAGGAATAAATTTAACCAAGGAAGTAAAAGACCTGTACTCAGAAAATTATAAGACCCTGAAGTGGGAAGTCAAAGAAGACACAAATAAATGGAAACACATACCATGTTCATGGATAGAAACAATTAATATAGTTAAAATTTCCATACTACCCAAAGCAATCTATAGATTTAATGCAATTCCCATCAAAATACCAAAGGCATTCTTCACAGAAATGGAATGTATAATCCTAAAATTTATATGGGACCATAAGAGACTTAGAATAGCCACAGCAACCCTAAGAACAAAGTTGGAGGAATCATGCTACCAGACATCAAATTATATTACAAGACCACAGTTATCAAAACAGCATGCTATTGGCATAAAAACAGACATATAGCTCAATGGAACAGAATAGAGTCCCAAAATAAATCCACATCTATATGGCCAACCAATCTGTGATAAAGGAAGCAAGAACTTGCATTGGCATAAATACAGCCTTCTCAACAAATGGTGCTAGGAAAACTGGAAAGATACATGCAAAAAAATGAAATTGAACTACCTTCTTACACCATATACAAAAATAAACTCAAAATGAATTGAAGACCTAAATATAAGACCTGAAACCATAAAACTCCTAAAAGAAAATATAGGAAATAACCTCTCAGACAATATCCTTAGCAATACTTTCAATGTATATCTCCCCAGGCAAGGGAAACAAAGTAAAAAATAAACAAATGGGACTACATCAGACTAAAAAGTTTTGTTTTGTTTTTTTACAGCAAACGAAACCATCAACAGAACATAAAGACATTTCACAGAATGAGAGAAAATATTTGCCAATGAGGCAACTGACAAAGGGTTAATATTCAAAATTTATAAGAAACTCATACAACTCGACACTAACAAAGCAAACAACCTGATTAAAAAATGGGCAGAAGACCAGAATAGACATTTCTCCAAAGAGGACATACAGATGGCCAATAGATACATGAAAAGATGTCCAACATTACTAATCATCAGAGAAATGCAAATAAAAATCACTATGAGATACCACCTCACTCCTGTCAGAATGGCTGTTATCTATAAATCAACCAACAACAAATGTTGGTGAGGGTGTGGAGGAAAGAGAACCCTTTTACACTGCTGGTGGGACTGCAAATTTGTCCAACCACTATGCAAAGTAGTATGGAGGTTCCTCAAAAAATTAAAAATGGAACTACCCATGATCCAGCAATTCCACTCCTAGGTATTTATCCAAAGAAATCCAAAACACTAACTCAAAAAAATAAATGCACCCCCTACGTTTATTGCAGCATTATTCACAATAGCCAAAATATGGAAACAATCTAAATGCCCATCAATAAATGATTGGATAAAGAAGCCTAGGTACATTTACATAATGGAGTATAACTCAGCCATAAAGAAGAACAAAAATCTTACCTTTTGCAACAACATGGATGGAACTCGAAGATATCATGCTAAGTGAAATTAGTCAGACTGAGAAAGGCAAATACCATGTAATCTCATTTATATGTGAAATCTAAATAACAGAATAAAGAAACAAAACAAAACAAAAACAAAAATCTCGATTAAAAAATGGGCAGATCATCATCCTAAGTGAAATAAGACAGACAGAAAAAAACAAGAACTATATGTTTCTATTCATATCTGGAACATAAAATTCAAAACAACAAAGAGACAAAACTCATGGACACAGTCAATAATTTAGTAGTTATCTGAAGGTAAGCTAGGAGGGGGTGGGGGAGAAAGGATATGGACACAAATATATGGTGATGGAAAGAGAGTTGACTCTGGACGATGAACACATAATGAAATGCATGGAGGATGTATTGTAGAATTGTGCACCTGATTACTGATCAATGTCACCCCAATAAATTTAACAAAAAAAAAACTGCAAAAAAAATTTGTGAATGAACAGAATAAAACACTAGATTATCTAGCTGAAATCTGCATTCTTGCTTTGGGCAAATGGTACACTATTGTTAAGGAGACACTGGAGTTGAAAGACTAATGGCCTAATATAAAGTGTCCACACATCACTGAATGACAAGAAAAAGATGCAAATTCACTGATAATAAAGAAAGTATAGCAAAAATGTGAAAGCCAGAGGAAAGGAGAACTGACAGCAAATTTTAATTTGTTTCCCAACCCATGCATAGATCAAATTTTGAGGGTAAGGTTAGGATTATTATCCACAGGTTATCTCCAGGTAAACACTGCAGGTACAAGCACTGCCAGCAAGTATTCTGGGGCAAATGGGAAATGGGTTAAAAATTATATAAGGCAGACTTTCTCTGCACATAATATTAAGCAATAACTATATTATTTACAGTACTGTATGCAAGGAACAGAAACCAGCTCTTGGTAGTATAAGTAGAAAATTAATTTCTTAAAAGGATGTTATGACACTTACAGAATGTGTGAAAGCTATGGAAAGCTGGATATGGAAGCTACATAGCCAGAAGTAGTACTTAAGACCTCACTATTGATCTGGATCTATGCAAATGCCATGGTAACTGTGTCTGTCCATGACACCACAGCTTGCAGGCCCAACACCACTGATTTTGGACACACAATGCCTTTTCTTGAACTGTAGCCATTGATGCCTCTGGAAATTGGGTATACTATAGTTCATGCCACTTCTGCCATTGTTGCCAGAATTGATTTTGTTTAGTTCCTTCTTCTTTTCATCATTAGTTTTCATGAGTTCCTGGAGCATTAAGTCCCAAAGGCCTCTGATTGGCAGAGCTATTACTTATACTATGTCCCAGATGCAAAGAAGCTTGGAAAAGTAACTCTCCTGATTTTTCTATTTCTATGTAGAAAGCAATTCATATCTTGCCCACTCAAGAATATATATGAAATTCACTAAGTAAATGTACTCACATTTATTTTTAACTATAAAATGTCCATCTTGTGTCCTTCAGGTTGCTATTCTAAAATTATACTTGTGTATATATTTTTAATAAAGCTATTGATTGAGTGGTTCTGTTCTTGTTTTGTTTTAATGGACAAGTGATATGAAAGTCTAAGAGGCTGCTATGTCAGAGTAGTACCTTATGAAGCAGGGGACTGCAAGACTGATGGCTGGGAGATCCAGAATTAGATAACTACTAGTGAGAATGGGTGCAAATGTTTTGTATATTTACTTAGTTAATGAGTTAGTTAAGAATCACTCTGAGAATTTGTTGAATTCTGGGATCTTTATCCTAGAGAGTGTACATACTTACAAAATTGTGCAAACCATTTTAAATAAATAAGTTCTGGATCAGCCAAACTTGGACTTACCAATTAATTACATGTGGAAAGTGAGAGAACTGGAAAACTCTCAAATAACTCCAATGTTTCAAAGCTGGATGATAAAAGTAAGCAAGAAAATGATGAGGTTTTTTTGTTTTTAATCTTATTTTGATGAAAAAGTTGTATATAGTGGAAAATATATTTGGCTTAAAATACTATTAATACTTCCCAGTAAATTGAAACCTAAAACCTGTTTATTATAAAACGGCTAATCTTCCTGGTGGGAGTAATACATCATTTTGCTAGTTATTAACATGATAGTGTTGAATAGTAATGTCTTTAATATTACTGTGCTGAGAAGTTGGAGGGTGCACAGTTTAGGGGCACAGCATAATCATTTTTGGATACATTGTGTAGAATGAGCTTTGGAGGGAATGTGGCAATACTAAGCATTGGGGCACTGATCTCCAGTCTTTTTGAGTGAAGAGAATAAAGGAATATGGAATAAGCTGAAGGCTTTCACCACTGATGATAGTTATATACTCTCCTAAATTTTAGTGAAAATGCTATCTCTTCAGCCTTTAAAGAGTTTCAGTTATTTCCTAACAGTAAATTAAGCACTATAAAAAATATGCTTCATTTTGATTTTCATGTGGCGATAATCTCTGTCATTGTTGAAGGAGAGTACATTTGCATTGTTGCAGCCATGGCTACATTTTTATTATATTGGATTATTGGGAAAAGAAATGGAATAATCTTATCTCAAGGTCATTTACAATAGGATAAGATGCCATCAATTTAGATAGTTTAGCTGCCAATCTCATTATAAATTGAAAGAGACAAGCTGACCTCTCAAACTGCCTCTCAGGATAAATTCATAAGCTTTTATGAGAAAGCTATACCCCAAACTCATTACCTAGGACTGATGTACTAGTCTTTTTTGTTACTTGCAGAATACAGTGTTAAACTAGCCCCTAAATATTATTTCTCCCTTCTGCTGGGATTAAAACTGGTAAGTGACACAGAGAAATAAAACCCCAAAATCACACTGTTTTCACAAACAAGTTGGGGTGGGCATTTGATGGATTTCTGTGGAATTCTTCATCTTCAGTTTGATTCATCTTTGAGTGAGACTGAATTGAATACATGTAATTCATTACATTATATCTTCTTGAAAAAGATAAAGTTAAGTTTTTAATATGTTATCTTTGTCTTCATTTAAAATTTGGTAAGGTATTGCATCATTAGCATGGATTTTGAAATAAGTAACTTAAATACTTGGCAAATTTTTTGGCACTATCTAAAACTTGTTGATTGATGGGAGAATTGGCACTTTCAACTTAAGGTTATTTTCATATTTACTGGAGGCATTAATAATTAATCTTGAATAGTTAAATAAAAATGAAAATGGATCATATGTATACATACATATTATCTGCATGTATATATGTACCTATATATACATATATAAAATCCTATATATGTTTATATTTGATACACCTCAAATGATAGGTTTGTATTTAATAATGAGCCCATTTCTCTAACATGTGCTTTAATGAAAAAAAAAATCAACCAATGTATTGAATCACTGTATTTTAGAGCTAAAAGGGACTACAGAAATTATATAGTGAAGTTCTCAACCTCTACTTTTTACAGATGATATCAAGAGTAATTAAAAGACTTGCCCAATATCATATGGTTGGTGATCATCAGGGCTTAAACTCATGTACTGGTTCATAGTTCAGTCTCTTTCCCATTATACAGCCAAAATTTTCTGTTTTTACCTCTTAAGAAGAGAGGGAACATCAACTTCAGTGTGCTAGAAATCTTTGCCTACTTTCTGTTTTGGAGCTTTCTCATTAATAGACAGAATGATGGGACAGGTAGTAAACTTTATTTTTCCAAGGCCCATTACAGTAGTCTTTATTCACATGAAAGTTGGATGCAAACTTTCATTTTCTTAGCTCTTTACTAAATAAGCATATTAAATATTTCAGTTTGTCTTGTTTTTTCCCCTAAATTGGTCACATCAGTTGGTAAATATCTTCTACTCGATCAGCACAATCTCTGCAGGCATCAAGTTTCTTACCCATAGCTTTAGATGTCCAGTATGCTCTCTCTATATATGTACTCTACTGAGGCTCTGTGACATGACTCAACAGAGACTGATAACAGTTTTTCTAAGTATCAATGTGCCTCTTTTCACTACCAAAATGAATACCAATGACATCTGTGGTCTCTTGTTTCGATTTTACTTTATCTTAATATGTAACTTCTTAAGATTATTTCTGGAATCACTATAGAATTATTTGTTATTAAGCATTTAAAGTCTTAAACATACCCTTGTTCAAATAAATACATTCTCATACTCCTGAGATTGTAAAGGAATATGCTTCTCCTAGTCAGTGACATTTACAGAAGTTAGTAAGTATGAACCAGACTATGAAGTAGGTAAAAGTTACTTATCACACTTGTTTACTTTCACTTAATAGCCTGACATTTCTTTAAAATTTAAATTACTTTTTAAAAAATATTTAAAATGAGAAAAAAAAAGCTACAAAAAGTCATTTTATGAAAAACTGGTTCATTGAGATAAGTTCAGATTTTGCAAAAAGGTGATGCTTCTATATGACTCATGGCTACAAACTGAAGAGAGAAAAAAGAAAACAGGAAAACAAATATCAATTAAGGTCAATTGCTATTTTGAAAAATAGAATGATTAATCTTATTTAGCTCATAAATGACATGTATTAAAACATAAAAGTGATATGTGGATCAGGTAGAAAACCAAAGTAAAAAAATGTAATTCAATCCAGTTTTTTTAAAAATATTTTATTTTCAATTTCTGTATTAATTTTACATATGCTATTTTATATTTTGTTGTATGTTATAAACGAGTTATATAATATTAAATGTTTATTAACTACAAAGTGAAAATTGGAAAAATGTTCATAGAATCAAGAGAAAGTCCCATGACATGTTTTTTCCATCTGGTACAAGTAATAGTTTTGTATATGTTGAGAGTTATAATAATGTACAATGTTACTGAGACATAAATAAAAGTATCTTCTTTTCTTTAAGAAATTAAACAGTTAAAATATTTTAATTGGTTTCTTTCCCCATTCCCTGTTCTCAGCCTATCTGGTTTATCTAGCATTTTATCTGAAAAGTCTCAGATTCTGTATTTATGTATTTACTAAGTACAACAAAAATGAAAATAACAATTAATGAAGTTATTGATGAAATCATCTTTAAGCATATTGAAAGACTCTGAAATAAAACTATTATTACTATTATATTTATCAAGAAGCCAGCAAAGTTATTAATATTTCAGGCTCTGGTGCCAAAATTTTAGAGTGATAATCCTTTCCCCTTCACTTACAATATGGGAAACCTTGAACCAATTAACTAGACTCTACACCTGTTTCCTCCATTGCAAAATCTTATAAAATGGGAATGAGCACAGACCCTACATCTTTGATTTTATGTGAAATGGTTAAATCCGTCGAGGCTATATGTATAGCATGTTGGGCATATTGATATATAGTAAACACTCAAAGTCTTTATTCTTTTGTAAACTGAGTTCTAGTTCTATTTTTTTTTTTTTTTTTTTTTTTTTTTTTTTTTTTTTTTTTTTTTTTTTTTTTTTTTTTTTTGTATGTGGGTAGTTCCCTGGCTGGGAATCGAACCCAGGCCGCAGCGTTGACAGCGCCAGCGCCGAAGCCTTAAGCCACTATACCACCAGGGAACTCCCTCTAGTTCTATTTTTATGAGAGAAAACTCATCTTGTAAATGGGCGGTCTTGGGGAATATTTTACCTTATTCATGCGCATTTTAATGATATTATAATATTCATTTGGAAGGGTGAAGAAATTTAAAAGAAAGAATTTGCATTCAACAAACCGTTTATATATCTGAGAAGTCCCTAGGGAATTTACGAGAAACAGAAATTAATTCTGACTTAAAACAACTGACACATTTATTAGAGGGCATCTATCTTCTTAAATGAATGAAATATTTTGATCTTTATGAGAGTTGTATATAAAATTGAAGACATAAACATCTATTAAAGATTCCATTATTAACCTCAATTATATGTCTGAATCCTAGTGAAATTACTCTCTTACTCTAGGTTTTCTGGAAGTTATTTTTCAGGGAATAGAGACATGATTTTTTACTTTTCATTTAGAAGGAAAATTAGACTTAAAATGCAGGCTTTTGGTGGTGTATTTGCATGCCTACATATACTGATTGCCTGTGCAAAGAACTTTCTTTGTTGTATAGTTACTTCAGCTATCTTTGATCTACCCACTTCATTCAAAGAAGATAACAACAACCCTATGGAGTTAAAAGCACGCAAGTCCTGTTATACACACTAAGTTTATGTACAGAAATACTGTCTATGGCTAATTTTATAGTCTCTAATTTAGGTGCAGAACAGGGTAGAGAATGTCTCCAAAGGTAGGAATCAAGGTAGAAACAGTGCGTCTTTCTTTAGGGCTTGAGGAATGCTCATTTTGTGATGTAGAAGGGTTATTTCAAATATTTGCTTATTTATTTACTTTAGTTTTTCTTTTTTTTCCCTTTTTCCTTTTTTTTTTTTTTTTTGGTATATAATACAGCATTGTTGACTATGATTATAATGCTATGCTAAATCTCCAGAACTTATTCATCTTCCCGTTGTAAGGTTGTAGCCTTCAATAAACATCTCCCCAGTTCCCATCCCTCAGTCTGTGTTCCTATAAGTTTGGCTTTTTAGAATTCCACACATAAGTGATAACACACAGTATTTTTCTTTCTCTGTTTGACTTATTTCACTTCACATAATATCAAGTTCAATCCATATTGTCACAAATAGCAGGATTTCCTTCTTTCTCATGGCTGATGTGTGTGTGTGTGTGTGTGTGTGTGTCTTACATTCATTATTCATTCATCCATTGATGGACAGATTGTTTCCATGTCTTAGCTATTGTGAATAATGCTGCAATAAACATAGGGGTGCACATTTGTTTCCCACATCTTGTTTTCATTTCCTTTGGTACCCAGAGTGGGAATGCTGGATCTTATGGTAGCTTTATTTTTAATATTTTGAAGGACCACCATATTGTTTAACAAAGTGGCTGCACTAAATTACATTACCACCTACAGTGCACAAGGGCATGCTTTTCTCCACATCCTTACCAACACTTTTCATCGCCTGTCTTCTTGATAATAGCCATCCTAACAGGTGTGAGGCAATACCTCATTGTGGTTTTGATTTGCATTTTCCTGATGATTAGTCATGCTGAGCATTATTTAATGTACCACTTGTCCATTTGGAAGTCTTCTTTGGAAATATATCTATTAGGATCCTCTGTCCATTGTTAATTGTTGTTATTGAGTTGTATATGTTCTTTAGACATTTTGAATATTAACCCATATCAGATATACAGTTTTCAAAAATTTTCTCCCATTCTTTAGTTTGCCTTTCAATTTTTAAATTGTTTCTTTTGCTCTGCAGAAGCTTCTTAATTTATTGTACTGTCACTTGTTTATTTTCTCTTTTGTTGCTTGTGCTTTTGGTATCATATCCAAAAAATCATTGTCAAGACCAGTATCAAGGAAATCTCTCCGTTTTCTTCTAGGCGTTTTACAGTATCGGGTCTTACACTGAATTCTTTAATTCATTGCAAGTCAATGTTTGTGTGTGGTGTAAGATAGTGGTCCAATTTTATTTTTTTGCAAGTGGTTATCCATTTTTCTCAACACCACTTATTGAAGAAACCATCTTTTCCTTATTGACTATTCTTGCTCCCTTGTAAAACATTAGTTAAATGTATATGTAGGAAATTATGTATTGGATCTGTATTCTATTCCATTGGTCTATGTGTCTATTTTTATGCAAGTACAATACTATTTTAGTTACTATAGCTTTGTAGGATAAGTTGAAATCAGGAAGTGGGATACCTCTAGCATTTTTATTTTTTCTCAGGATTGCTTTGGCTTTTGGAGATCTTTTGTGGTTCCATACAAATTTTAGTATTTTTATTTTATTTCTGGGAAATGTGACAGATTGCATTGAATCTGTAGGTAGCATGCTTATTATGAACATGTTAACAATATTGCATCTTTAAAGCAATAAAAGAATGATATCTGTGAATTACTTTTAGATACCAGGTATTATTAAACATATAGGAGATATTTTTATTCATTAACCTGGAAAAAGAGTTCACAATAGGAATGAAATCAAGCATAAGAGAAATGAGACTCTGCTACTCAGACAGTTTAGTCCTGGTTAAAATGAAAATGCTAATGCTTTATACCACATTTTTCCCTCACAATTTCAGGTGTTTTGCCATTTGAAACTGTTGGATGTATGAAGTCCAAGTGTTTACAACAAATTATTGAAGAAATATATCTGCTTGAAATACAACTGTTTTGATTATCCATAGCTTTCATGTGACTTGACAACTTTAGAAATTAATTAATGAGTTGTAAAAATTGATGACTATTCTTTATATATTAGATAAGGTTCTAAAATTAAAATCCCCACACAGTTAAAAAATGATTCCACCAACATATAGATAGATCTCTAGCTACATAATATCCCAATTCTTAAGATTCTCCTCATGGAGAAAGAGGCTGTATCTATAGGAGATTAACATTTCAACACTTTTGCCAGCAAAATAAAAATATGCCATGGTTTATTTCACATCCCAAATATAACAATAAAATCTGTATTTTTGTTATTTTCTGCAATGTCATATTTGTCTATTTTTTCCATTTATCATTTTTAAATGAATTGATTGATTTTTAACCAAATTTTAAAATGATTAAACATATTGGTATATACTTGGAGTTCAGTTCCTACAGGGAAACAACACTGTCAGGATTTAAAATGGGTAAATTTTCTGTGATATTTGATAAACATTTTGTAATATGCTGTAATTTTGTAATATTTGGTGAATATTTTGACATGGTTCTTCATATCTGAAAGGGACACCTGAGAGCTCACCAGCATTCTTACATTATCAATGATACTTAGAATGGGACCTACTTAAATTCACATGCACAGTTAGTGGCTTAACAGGGACTAGACCCCAACTCTCTGCTTCTGATTCACTGATCTATTTACTGCTAACATTGCAATGAAAATTTGAAAATGGGTAGAGGTTCCCTATATGTAAACAACTTTGTCACTCCCTAGTTTTTAAAATTGTCAAGATTTGGTTTGATTTATATATATGAGAGAGAGAGAATAAGAGAGAGAGTGAGAACAAGAGTGAGCTTACAAAATTCTAAGATATCAGCGTCTTCTATAAAATCAAAGCTCATAGACATGTAATAATTATTTAAATTATTTTCTTTTGATTGAGTAGAGATGTAAAACAGTCCATTATATGAAAGTTTTTGTCTACTATTTAGATACTCACCTCTGCATGGGGACTCCATTGACTCAATTTAGGGAAATAGTTTATGATATATTCATTGGTGTTAGTCTATTTTAATATACTTTTCTATTATTATTGTGTTAGAAATTTGTTCTAATGCCTAACAAGGACTCTGCTCATTAATTTATGTACCCTAGTATAATGATTTATCAAAAATCATAATTTCTATGTATATTAAAAGCTGTATCTATTGACAATTGGATGTGAGTTTGATATATGCATTTGTAATAATCATTCTAGAGTTGTTAATTCAACATTTCAGACATCATCTAAGATGATTTTAGAATTAAGAGAAGTATTTTTGCTAATGATGAGAAAATAAAATCTAGTTCAAACTGAAAATTGAAATGCATTTTCAAAGTTTTAATATAAAGAAGTAGTTTCATTGCTTTTTAAAATATCTCATTTTGCTTAATAAAAATCCATTTTTTTAATAATATACTAGATTTCAATTATCTCGAGATAATGGGAATGAGGACATAATGCCAATATAACATTTTTTTTTGCCTTTCTTTGAACAGTATCCTCAGAAATAATATAATAAAACTATATCAGGATAGATTTGTGCTGTTTTTCTCCTTCTCAGAAAATGAAGGAGGTTGGAAGTAATTTGAACAGGAAATGCTGAATATTGTCGTTTCAGAGTGTATGAATGTCCTCGGAATCTAAATTCAGAAAAGACACATTGAAGTTTATATAATTCTTGATTCATATTTTATTGCTTAAAATTTTAAATCCAAATGATAGAACTTTCTCTATTGGGACAGTATGATAACTGATAGTTTCCAGTTCTCCTTAATTCAATCATACTAATTAATCCCACTAGTATAATGCTGATAGTCTGATTTAGTTCATGGTAAACATGTCTGTTTCTTACTCCATCAAATATATAGATTCATTAGCTTGTTGAAAGATTTTTACCTAAATTTCATTCTTAGTAAAACTCAAGAGGTTAAACTCCTTGACATCTTGTAGGAAACTATTCTTAAAACTACAGATGACTGAAGCAAAACTCCTAATTTTGAGTATAAGAGTAGGATATTTAATAGCTCAACTGTGTATGTTAAACTATAAGACATTTTAACACCATCTCAAGAGCTAGGGATAATGTAACAAATCAATTAGAATATGCAATGAACATCATTGTCAAAATGTTCTGCAAACAAGTTATGTTTCTATGTTTATTAAAGATCTGCATCATATTTGAAAATACTAGCAATTGAAGCAGTCACCACTTAGAAAGACAGACTAATTCAAGAACCTACATTAACTGAGGACATGACAGAATTATGGGAGCACTAAGTTTAATCAGAACAAGGGTAAAACAGTGCTTGAGGTAAAAAGTGACAGAGTGGGCAGAAGGGTGAATGTGAGCAGGAGGGAAGGGGTTGTCCTGGTCTGTTATCAGCTGCCTCTAAATTAAAAATATAAAGAGAAGGAATGCAGGAAGGGGAACTTGCCTATAAGGAGGACCATTAACAGATGCGCTGAATCTAGGAGTAAGCCTTGGCCCAGTATCAGCTAGTCTCAAATTGAAAGGGTGAAAGGCTCCACCTATTCAACCATAGGCCCTGCTTTCCAAAATCATTATTATGTAGCTTTGGCCCTTTTCAGAAGGGTCTTGCAAGGAAGAAAGAGGGAGGAGCTTACACCCAGAGATACAAAAATTCCCAAACAGTAGAAGGGGGGCTGTTTCCCACTCTTGGGTCAGCCCACTCCACCTCTCCAAGTGTACTTTTTAACTTTATCTATTCTGTATTTTCACAAACTGTCTCTTGACTGAATTCTTTCCTTCAAGAGACAAAATACTGAGGGAAAAATCGCCGTTTCACAGTAACAATAGGAGATAAAAGGAGCTAAAGTATTCCTTTTCCTATGCCCTCCCAGCTTCAATATATTATCTGACAGTTCTGATGTTAAAGGGGAGAAAATAGTTCTTTATAGGGCCTTGATCTTGCTTCCATTAGATAAATAACATTGCTATCACCTGTATATTTTACAGCCCCAAGTAATCATGGAGGAAACACACCTTTAAACATTTTAAAATGACTGCAATAGAACATGTCAAGTCCTTTTTCTCAGGACTTAACCAGAGCAACATGTGTCATATTTTATCATAGCCTTCTGTCTAGATAGTCTAAATTGGTGTAGTGGGTTGAAGAGTGGTGTCCTAAAAGATATGTCCACATCAAATCCCTAGAACCTGTTAATTTTGCCTTATTTGGAAAAGGGTATTTACCAATGTAAATAAATTAAGGATTTAAGATGAAGAGATTATCCTGGGTAGGCCTTAAATCTGATAATCAGTCCTGTGACAGACACACAAAAGAGATTTGACAGAAAGAAGAGAAGGTGATTTGGATACAAAGACGGAAGCTGCCAGATGAGGCCACAAGCCAGGGAAGCCAGACTATTGGCAATTACTAGAAGCTCAAAGAGGCAAGGAGAGCTTTTCCTCTACAGACTCCAGATTTCAGACTTCTGAAATCCAGAACTGTGAAAGAATACATTTCTATTGTTTTAAGCTACCCAGTTTATGGTGTTTTGTTATGGCAGTCCTAGGAAACTCATTAAGTATACCTGACAAACTATTTAACCAAATCTTTTCTTTTCAAATAAAATGTATAAATGATTATTTAATTCCAAAATTAGAATGCTATTGCTTCACTTCAAAGATAATGAATTAGCTTCAAAAGATTCTCTGATTTTACTAACCCAATCATTGTAGGAATATATACAGTAGACTCTCAGTTAACTGGCACCAATGGGATTGTTAGATGCCAGATAAATGTTAAGTAGACTACCTATTCACCAGAACTCAAGCAGAGGGCATGGTTGCTTGAGAGTGTTGACTGCTTGAGTTCTGTTTAACTGAAAGACTACAGTATTTCATGTATCTAAAAGGACCATACAATTTTTTTTTGGTCAGGTAACCTTTTATTTTTTTAATTGAGATAACATTGGTTAAAAATATTATATAAATTTCAGGTATACAACATTATAATTCACTATCTGTGTACATTTTAGCATGCTTACCACCAAAATTCTAGTTTCCATCCATCACTATATATTTGACCCCTTTATCCATTTTGCCTTCCCCAACTCTCTTCCCCTCTGGTAACCACCAATTTGTTGTCTTTGTATATGAGTTTGTTTTTGTTTTGTTTGTTTCTTTATTGTTTTATATTCCAGATATGAATATAGTCAGGTGATTTTGACAATTCTGTATTCTCCAGTTTCTTTAGTTTTTTTAAAAAATTTTCCCCCTAATATATATATATTTTTTATTAAATTTATTGGAGTGATATTGGTTAGTAAAATTACATAGTTTCCAGGTGTACAGTTCTTTGTCACGTATGTGTTGCATTGTGTTCTCACCACCCAGAGTCATTTCTTTTTCTATCACCATATATTTGAATCCTCCTCCCTCCTTCCCCATATCCTCCCTGCTTTCTCTCAGGTAACCACTAAACTATTGCCTGTGTCCAAAAATCCTTTTTCTCTATTTTGATTTTTCATTTATTTTGTTCTTTATATTCCACATATAAGTGAGATCATATGGTATTTGCCTTTCTCAGTCTGACTTACTTTACTTAGCATGATATCTTCTAGTTCCATCCATGTTGCAAAAGGCAAGGTTTTATTATTCTTTATGGCTGAGTAATACGCCATTGTAGAAATGTACCACAGATTCTTTACCCAATCATTTATTGATGGGAATTTAGTTTGTTTCCATATCTTGGCTATTGTGAATAATGCTGTAATAAACATAGGGACACATATATTTTTTCAAGTTAGTGTTTTGTATTTCTTTGGATAAATACCCAGGGTTGCAATTGCTGGATCATAAGGTAGTTCCATAATTTTTTGAGGAACCTTCATACTGTTTTCCATACAGTGGCTGAACGAATTTGCAGTCCCACTAACAGGGCAAAAGTGTTCCCTTTTCTCCACATGCTCGCCAACACTTATTGTTTTGTTGATTATTGATGAGAGCCATACTGACAGGAGTGAGGTGGTATTTCACTGTATTTTTTCAAATTTGTAGTTCTCTGATAACTAGTGATGTTGAACATCTTTTCATGTGTCTATTGGGTATCTATATGTCCTCTTTGGAGAAATGACTATTTAGGTCTTCTGCCCATTTTTAAAATGGGTTGTATGTTTTTTTGGTGTTGAGTTGTATGAGTTTCTTATAAATTTTGGATATTAATCCTTTATCAGATCTCTGATTGGTGAATATATTTTTCCTATTCTGTGGGATATCTTTTTGTTTTGTTGATGGTTTCTTTTGCTGAAAAAAAAAAAAACAACTAATGTAGTCCCATTTGTTCTTTTTTTTCCCTTTGTTTCCCTTGCCTGAGAAGACATATCATTGAAGATATTGCTATGGGTAATGTTTGAGAGGTTACTGCCTATATTTTCTTCTAGGGGTTTGATGGTTTCAGGTTTATATTTAGGTCTTTAATCCATTTTGAGTTTATTTTTGTATATAGTGTAAGATGGTGAGGACCATAAGATTTTAAAGTGATCTCTATGTTATTTAACAACAATCCTTGTATTCACTTCTTGAACGTGACAAGAAAGAGAAGAAAACAAAACATTGCATTAGATTCATATCTGGCCTTGTCATTACTTATGAGAATGGCTATTATCAAAATATTTTTTTTTGTATTCCAAATTTGCACACTCCTTTTTTTTTTTTTGAATCAGATACAAATATATTGTATTTGCCAAGACTTAGAATCACTCCCAGGTAACGTGGGAGATAGGAACATTTTATATTACTTATCATTACAATGACGTTTGCATAGCTAATTTACAAATGTATATCTGTATATTAATAATGTATTAATATATGTATACCTCAATGTGTTACATAATTCTATAATTCCTATGTTTTAAATCAATCAATCAATCAGTATCTTTCTCTCTCTCACTCTGCTGTCCTGTGGGCAGCATTTGAGCCACAAGACAGGTCTATTGAGAAAATGGGTTTAGCAAAGCTACCTATGTAGTTGGAATCCAAAGTTCAAGGGTCTTGCAAGGCTGCCTGGAAGTTGGTGAACAAGGACACTGCTCAGGATGAAGTTTCTGGCTGGCTAAGGGGTAGGAGGAAAGCAACATGGCCTGCGAGGCAGAGGAATCGTAAAGTTGTTGACTCAGGATGAAAGGATGAGGGATTGACAACTGTGTTTCCAATTAGGAAATTACACCCCCTGTTGTTCTTGGGATATGGAATGAACCTGGTGCAGACCTGAGGGTCTCTGTGTCTCCATCAGATCACAGAGAACCATCCGGTCCCAGCTTCGCTATCTGTTATGTCTGTGTGTGTCTGTGTGTTTTTCTTAATTTCCCGTTGCCTCCCCTCTGGTTCCATTCTCCCAGCGCTGGTTGCAGAAACTGTCCTTCATCTACCTATGCATATACTTACGTGTTTTTCCTATGTTCCAAGAGTATGTTATGCATCTGATATAATTTCTATCACACTAAAGAGTGACTGACAAATGATTAAAAAAAAAAACCAAATGGAAATTATGCAAGAGCTGTCTTAAAGTATTCACCCATGTAATATGAAAAATAGAGACATTTACGCCTGGATTTTTTCCAGACAGCCCTTCTATATGTGTATGTGTGTATAGATATAGATGCAATGAAATCACACACACACACTCACACACACACACACACACACACACACACGGCTTTTCTTTCCTTAGACACTACTAATCTTTGTGCTCCTTAAGCTTGGGAGGAAAAGGTGACAACAGCATCAACCACGTAGCCATCCCAGTTACATGCTGGCATCACTACATTCACATAGCCTTCTACTGGGTGTGCACCATTATAGTTTTCTCACCCTGGCCCTCACTACTCAAAGCTGGGTACAGCCGTTTTGTTTGTTGTTGTTTTAAATGGTATTTGGCAGTTTATTTATCAAAACTGGAATCCTGTTAACATTTTTTTCCCTTAGGTGTATAGTCTGATACCTTGGAATTCTTTTTTTTTTTTTTTTTTTTTTTTTGCTTTTTGGTATGTGGGTAGCTCCCTGGCTGGGAATCAAACCCAGGCCGCAGCGCTGACAGCGCCAGCGCCGAAGCCTTAAGCCACTACACCACCAGGGAACTCCGTGATACCTTGGAATTCTTGAAGTGGACCCAAAGCAGGACTCTATGTTGCCTTTTTAATCGGTATCTACATCTACTATGATGGGATGCTGGTGGTATTTTTCTCAAGTTAAAGAAGTAAAGAGCTTATCAAGGTAATTTGTTGTATGAACCATGTGGAATCAGATCATTGTATCTGTGATATAAACTTCTAACAAATTTCTTGCTATTTTTTTTTAAGTAAAATAATGATAATATGAAGTTGATTATATGGTCATATGAAAATGAGGAAATAATATAAAATGTTGTCTGGAGGCCGATCGATGAGTTCATATTCCAATTAAACCATCAGTGTGATGCTGAAAAAAATGATTAACACCTATCAGCCATCTACAAAAAGAGGACATTTACTTTATAAGATTGCTGTGAAGACTACATGACGTAATGAACATCAGGTATTGAGCATCGTGTCTGTTATCTAGGAACTGTTCAAAAAACCAGTATTATAGTCATACAAATGAAAATATCTCAGAGTAAATTATGTGAGATGCAATGCAAAAATATAAATGTCATAAATGTAGAGTAATATATAAAGCTATATGGCTATATGTATGTCATTCTAAGTTTTTCAATTTTTGTATTAATAAGTAAGCAATTTAAATTTCTTTTTTATTTTTGTCTAAATGGTTAATTTAAGATTTTAAGACATTTTAAACATTGTTTTGAAATTACCTTGAATTCCAAATGAAAGAGAACTAAATGTATTCTTGTATACATTCCATTATGAAGTTAACAATGGAGAGTATACCACGTCAGCTTGTTTTAATTGTATAAAGAATTTTCTTCAGAAGAGTTCTCAGTATCCACTTTCGAGGCTTATAAATATTATATATTTGTTTTCTTTTTGTTATGTTTTCATTGTGTTCTCTATTTTATTCTACTAGAACATTTATAGTTTTTTCAGACTAAATAAACTGCCCTAGCTCTCCAGAGATGCAGAAGGAGAATATACAAGTGTTAATAATGAATTGCCAGTCGCTAATCTTAAGTCTTCCTTAGTTTGCAATGAGCTTGGATACCTGCCGGGAGGTGCCAGTGGCAGCATGCTGAGATAACAGCTCTGCTCATAGTCCTTTCAGATACATACTAATTCCACTGCGTTGTGTGATTAAGGATAGAAAAGACAGGTTCATGATTCAGAAAATTTAAGTAAGGGTTTTCCCCCTCTGCTTAAAAACAAGTAACAATGCCCATAAAAATGAGTCACTCTACAATTTATATTTTAGTAATATCCATTCCTGAATCTAGGAGGGACACAGAGCTCTGATGTGTCTCAGCTCATGTAAATCAGCTGAGCATTTCTACAAATATTTACTGGCATGTACCAGTAAAAATAAATAAATCATTTGGATTTGTCAGCAAGATGCAGTTGTTACAGTAAGAAAAGATAACTAAACAGCAAACCAGTGGCATAGCTGAGTAACTAGCCTGGGAAGTGATAAGAGAGAAATAAGACATGGTAGAAAATAGCTAATAGAGCTAACAGAGAACCACTCTACTTTACATAGAGAGAAGATACATAAACACTGGTGCTCCTATTTCGGAACCATTCACCCAAACTTTGCAAGATAGAAAGAGATAAGAAAAATACTGAGGAAAGGAAGGGCATCTCAGGAAAGCAAGCCCATTCCAGCATTAATATATTACATGTATTAGATATGCTACTGACCTCTTATTAAAAGATTAAAAAGTAGGACATATAAACTAATGGTTCAGTAATGGAAGGTCAGTAAAGACAGGATTTCTTGAGCAGGCTCTGTAAAGTGGATAGGTACTGTAACATTAAAACAAAAACAAGAATAAATACTATCTTCCATTTTATAGTGTATGAGTGAGGGTTTCACATTCAATGCCATTTGGGAAGCCAATTTTTACAGGTTTCCAAGGGGAACTGGAAATAATTTGAACATAGGCACCTAATAGTTTGAAGTTACCATCATAGAGGGAAAAGACAGTGTTCCTACAAAACTTAAGTTGGTACAAACATACAGTTTATGTACAGAAATGTAAAGCATACAAACTTGCTTAAACTATAACTTTTCTTATTTTGGGAGAATTTGGAAAGGACAGATGAAACAGGTGAAAAGGATAGGATCCGAAAATAAAGATTGTTTCCTAAATATTTTAATTTTGTCAGTTATCACCCCATGAGGTTTTCTTAAATTCATTCTCTGCCTGTGTCCCTCCATGCCTCCTTCCCTTCCTTCTTCTTAATTAGGTCTGTATCTCCATTCAGTTACTGGAACCTGGAATGCCTTAAGTTTTGACCTGGGTTCTACTATTGAAACATCAAATTATGTGGTTGCTCCATAAATGATTAAAAGATGTCTTGTTCAGAGCAATATGGTTCAGAAGATTGAACCTGAAGAGAATAGCAAATGCTGTGCTTCCCATGTCACTTTCTACCAATAAAGCAAGTATGTCCAATAGATGCTTCATTACTAGCATTCTCTTCTCTTTATCATTGATGAAGTTAAACAACATTAGTCAATCATGAAATATGAACTCTTTTTAAACAAACACATCAATCTTATGTTTTTATGTTCTGAGTTTACTATTGTAATGACGGAGTGAAATCATGGCTTCTTTGTGAGGTTAGGACTCAAATGAGATCTAATCTCGGTGAATGACATTTTGTTCCTTCATTTATTTTTGGAAAAAGCGATTAGAGATATATAGAGCTAGAGTTCTTAGTAAAATATAAAAATAGTTATGCCTGTAAATAAAACTTTATTAGTTACATAACTCTGGATATTGAATTGTCATTATTATTATTCTGTTGTTTCTTTTCTATTGTTTTTTTCTAATACTTTTAAAATAAAATGTATACAGAACTATTGAAAAAGAACAAATTCAGAAATTAGAAAAAATCAGAAAGATTGAAAAGAATAAAAACCACTCTTCATTTTTATTTTAGAGATAACCATCGGTACACTTCTGTATGTACTCTCCTTCAGTATGTTCCTTTTTGAATAGTTGATGTCATACTGTATATATAGTTGCGCATTTTCTTATCTTTGGCTTTTATTTGGGGTCATAAAATATTTCTACTACTATTCAGATCTCAAAAACTCAATTTATATATCTACATAATATTTCAAAATACATCTGCAAATAGTTAGCTTAGTTCATTTTATACTTTTAAATATTCATTTAATCCCAATTTTAACTATTATACAAAATGATGACTATCATTGTATAGAACTTTATCTTTCTGATTACTTCTCTAAATTAAGACCATTTTTTATTTCTTCATACATAATGTTAAATTGTTTTCAAACCACACACACACACACACACACACACACACACACACACACACTGTCCCAGAAGCATTGCTGATTATATGGTACATATGCCTGGTTTTAAAATTCTTATTAAAAAGCAGAAAAGAAAGAAAATTAAGAAAAACCTTTAGCTAATTTAATTAAATGCAATATCACGTATTAATACAGATTTTTATTTGTTTATTAAACTTTTACTATTCTTCTTTCAATTATATTTCTTCTCTCTTTTGTTATTAGAACATGGAATGGATTAATTAAATTTGGGGCTGGGTTCTATCATTGAAGAATCAAAGGTGCAATATAAACTACTGCCATGTCGTGTATATGTATGCTCATGACAAGTGACACAGAAGATATGACAGAAATATATAAGGGGGAAAACTCAATTTTAAATTTCATTTTCATGGTCATCGTACATGTAACACAAGAGTTTCCTGTGTAGCAAAAATAAAGACCTGGCAAAATCCTTTAATGAGATGGATTCCATAAATACGGCATTCCCAGATGCTTAAGTAGTTCCTTTTCTGGGAACTGAAGAAATCTTTAAAATAAAATTACTGTTACAAATATTTTTTATGAGTTTCCTAAAGAAATGTTAATTTTGATAATATATGTCAAATTGGTGTAACCATACAAACTGGAAATAAAGGATATATCCAGTAAGTCAAAAAAGAGAAATATGAAAGCCAAGCCAAAATAATTACAACAAAGCTTAATCAAATATAGTTTGCAATTATAGCTTGGGGCACTGGGAATATACTTAAATAAGATAAGTAAAGCATTGTCAGTGATTTAAAGAAATATAGAGACTGGGAGAAGTTCCAGAAGATGGGCAATGAACCAAATCAAATAACCAGAAAACAAAATTACTGGTGAGCTTAAAGTCAATATGTGAGAAGAGTTTAGGAGATATTGTTAAAAGGATGCTTTAGGACAACGTGAAAAATGAATTAGTAATCACTAGGATCCATGTGAGTAGAAAGAAAAATTAATTTTTCACTAACTACATCAATATCATATACTATATATATTATTAGATTAGAAAGGTGGCAAGTAAATAATGTCTCAGAAGTTTGAGACAACTTCTTATAAAATGTTTATAGACAATATGGAGAAATAGTACATATATGATATAAGAATTAAATTACTGTGAATATGTATTCTCACTATATGAGGGTACCTTAAAGCCATATAGGAAATACAATACAAGTATCTAAAGAAGAAAACCATATTTTAAACTTTATTCTTAGAAATATTCAGAAACAAGCTAAATAAGTATTAATTTAAAGGCACATTTATAATAAGGAACCTGATGAAAGATTGTAATAATCAACATTTTGTCAGTGATTTGCACTGTAACATGTCAGACAGATAAATATTGGTTATTAAAGTATTAAAATAAAACATTTTGAGAGTATAATAATAAATTATGCTGACTATATCCAAGTGTAAAGATAGTCATGTATTGGTTGAAAAATTATGAACTAGAAGTTAATGATAGGTTAAAAGATAGTTAACTGTAAAATGATGATTTAAAAAATTTAATTATATTTCTATTGATTAAACAATAAATGTTCATTGCTGACTGGTAGGCATAAACTAGCTTTACTTGGCTTAATTCATTAAACATCTTAATTTTTTTTTTCAAAACTTGCCTATGCTAATATTTTAGAAGATAATCTCCCAAAATGAAGTTAATAGATTTCTTCGCATTATCTAGATTAGAGCATCTTACTGGTGTGTAATAGTTTGTTCTATTTGATTTGTAAATTACTTGTGGAGAAATTGACAGCTTTACAGTATTTATCACAGAACATGTCATATCTTTCCACTCATGAAAGTCATTTTTGTGCATAAGTGCAATTTTGTAGTTCTGCTGATACAGTTTTTATATTTCTTTTAAAGTTTCTTGCTAGGCTAATTATATTTTCCATTAGTATTATGAAGGAGGGTATTCTTCCATTGTATTTCACAATTGCTTTTTATTACAATACAGAAAAATGTATTGGGTTTTGAATATTATCCAATTGGTTTATTATCTAATTCATTTAGATATATTTTAAATTGATTGTCTTAGAACTTTTAAGGTATAATTCAAAATACAAGATGAAACTGAACAATGTCCTGCAATTAAATCTGATATAGCAGTTGAAAGAGATATGGCTTAGGTATAGCAGTAATTATAAAAAATGATTTTATTACCTTAGTCACAGTTAATTATTCTTTATTAATAAATATTAAGTGCCTCTTGGTACTATTCTAAAAACTGGTAATACAATGATGAACAAACACATGAAAATTTCTACCCTCATAAAGCTTAAATTTTAATAGAAAATGGATAATCCAAGTCTACACTGCTGGGGGAAAACAAAGCCATCAGAAAGTTTTGAGCAGAGAAGAGACATGATCTGACATTTCTTTAAAGGCTTACTTTAGCATTTTACCATTGTATGAAAAAGAGACTGTAGTGGACAAGATTTGCAATGGAGACCAGTTTGGAGAATGCTACAGTGGTTTAGGTGACAGATAGTGATGGCATGAACCAAGATGAGAGTTTTCAATTCTCTCCATTAAAATGTAGTGAGAAATTTGCTGTAGGTTCTTCATTTATTTGGAAAAAAAAAAAGCTAATAGGATCTGTTGGTAAGTGGTTACAGGGTATAAAAATTAATGAAGAGATTTGATATAAATTTGAGTGTAAAATTATAAACAAAAGATAACCACTTTTAGACTGCATTTTAAGAAACCTCTAGCATGGAGCTCTCCAGTTAAGATGGCAAAGTAAGTAAATGCTGTACTTGCCTCTTCTTATGACCACATCAAAATTACAACTAAACTACAGAACAACCATTATTGAAATCACCTCAAATCTTCCTGAACCAAAGCCCTAGAACTAAGGACATATTGAAGAAGTCACCTCAAGATTCATAGGAGAAGCAGAAACACAGAGTTAGTCCCACATCCACAAGTGACCATAAAGAATCAGGAGGGATATATCAGTTGTGGAGGTCCACACCGGAGGAGCAAAGGGTCCCAGTCACACGGTTCCAGGGCTGGGGAGGCAAGTCCCCATCACTTCTGACTTTGAAAACCAAACGAGATTATAGCTGAGTGAGTTGAAGGCTGCTGGGGTCCCATGAACTCTTCAAGGTCCCATGCACAAATTTACTTGCTGACACTCACTTACTCTGAGCTCCAAGGCTGGGGCAACAGCTCAAAAGGCTCCATGGACATACGGGGAGAAACTGAATTGTCTTACTTCAGGGTGAGGGCTGGAAAGGCAACTTTTCCTCAACAAAGAATGTAACAGAAGCCATTATTTCTTTCTTGAGCTCCCCATTCCTCACTCCTGGCATGCAGATGAAGGCAGTCACTATATCTGAGTCTCCATCAATTGTTCATCCCTCCTACCCAGTAATTCCCTGAGACTCTGCTTCACCCAATTTGGGGGACCACCCAAGGTGCATTCAGTGGATTTTCCATACAAACAGCCTGTCTTGGCTTATGCTGTGGACTTCCCTAAAATCTCTCAAAGGTTCACAAAACCAAAATAAGCAGCATCTGGCTTTAGCATGTCCCCATACCTCTAGTGGAACAGCCCTAAGCCTGTCACTAGTGACAGCAGGCATCAGTTGTGGCTCTGCCTCTCAAGGCACCTGCAAGCCCAGTATTGGTGGTGGCCATCTATGGATTGCTTTTTTGGATCATGCCAGGTGTCCTTGAGCAGGGCACAGGCTAAGGCTGAAACTGGCCTGTGGCGAGGCCCCTCCCAGGAGGCCCAAGGACTGGCATATCCTGTAGACAGCTTGGGACCTAGTAAGAGCAACAGTTGGGCATCTCAAAATGACACACCCAGAGGGGAGACTAGGCAGGCACCACAGCTCTGCTAAAGTGAATCCTGCAAGGTCAGCCCTTGCACAATATCTTCTCCTCACGAACAATTAGCGTGAAGGTCAATCTTTCCAATTGACATACAAATGGCAACCAAGACTCAACTACAGCAGGAGGGCACACACTATCCACAATAGAAACACTGAAGCAGTCAGCTCAAGTGACTAGGAAAACTGGGTCCCACAGCCCACCTACTACATAGGCTACTCTACTAAGACCAGGAGGCACAGCAACCCTACCAAATACATAGGAATTGACACAGGGAGAAAGCCAAAATGGGGAGACAAAGTAACATGTTCCAAGTAAAAGAACAAAACAAAGCTCCAGAAAAGGAACTAAACAAAATGAAGACAAGGAATCTACCAGATGCAGAGTTCAAAACATTAGTAATGAGGATGATGAATGATCTGAGAGAGAACTTCAATAAAGAGATAGAAAACATAAAAATAGAGAGGGAAAACATAAAAAGGATCAGACAGAAATAAATAATACAACAAATAAAATGAGAAATGCATTAGAGAGAATCAACAGTAGGTTAAATGAAGCAGAGGATCAAATTAATGATTTGGAAGATAAGGTAACAGAAAACAACCAAACAGCAACAAGAGAAAATGAATTTAAAAAAAATGAGGTTTGTATAAGGGGCCTCTGAGACAACAGCAAGTACCAACATTCATATCATAAGGGTGCCAGAACAAGAAGAGAGAGAACAAGGAATTGAAAACCTATTTGGAGAAATAATGATGAAAAAATTTCCTAACATGGTGAAGGAAATACACATTCAAGCCCAGAAATGCAGAGTCCTAAACAAGTTAACCCAAAGAAGCCCTCACCAAAACACATCATAATTAAAATGCCAACGGATAAAGACAAAGAGAGAATCTTAAAAGCAGCAAGAGAAAAGCAGTGAGTTACCTACGAGGGAGCTCCCATAAAACTGTCAGCTGATTTCTCAACAGAAACTTTGCAGGCAAGAAGGAATTGACACAAAATATTTAAAGTGTTAAAAAGCAAGGATCTACAACCAAGATTACCGAGCAAAGCTATCATTTTGACCTGAAGGACAGATAAATATCCTCCCAGACAAGAAAAATTTAAAGGAGAGTTCATTGGTACCAAACCAGTATTGCAAGGAATCTTAGAGGGACTTCTTTAAAATACTAATACCATGATCTAAAATAAAAATAATAAAATCACAATAGCTACATATCTAACAATTATTTGAAATGTAAATGGATTAAATATTCCAATCAAAAGATAAGGTGACCGAATGGATTAAAATACAAGACTTACATATGCTGCCTAAAAGAGACTCACTTTAGATCCAAGGGCACACACACACAGACTAAAAGGAAAGGCATGAAAAAAGATTTCATGAAAATGGAAACAAACAAACAAACAAAAAAGCTGAGGTAGCAATATTTATACCAGACAAAATAGACTTTAAAACAAAGGTTATAACAAGAGACAAACAAGGACCCAGTAATTCCACTTCCAGGTGTTTATCCAAAGAAACCAGAACACTACTTTGAGGGGACATGTATATCCATACGTTCACTGCAGGATTATCTACAATGGCCAAGATGTGGTGTTAGCCTGGGTGTCTGTGGATGGATAAATGGTTAAAGAGTAGGTTTAACCTCTCTCTCTCTCTCTCTCTCTCTATATATATATATATATATATATATAATATATATATATATAATATTATATATATATATATATTATATATATATATATTATATATATATATATATTATATATATATATAATGGGATATTGCTCGGCTATTGAAAGGAGTGAGTTCTTGCCATCTGTGGCAGCGTGGATGGACAAGAGAATATTGTGCTAAGCGGAGTATGTCAGACAGAGAAAGATATATGTAACGTGATATTGCTTACATGTGGATCTAAGGAACAAAATAAACAAAAAAAATAGAAACAAATTCATAGACAGAGACCTTTTCATGGTTCCAAATGAGAGAGGGATTAGGCGAATGAGTGATAAAGATGAAAGAAATAAAAGTACAAATTGGTTGTTACAAAGTAGTTATGGGGACATAGGGTATAGTATAAGGAATATAGTCAGTAATCTTGTAATGACTATGTATGGTCAAATGGGTACTAGATTTATTGGGGTGATAGATGGGAGAGAACAAGGTGACAAAGGTGAAGGGATTAAAAAGTACAAATTGGTAGTTACAAAATAGTCATGGGATTGTAAAGCATAGGGAATATAGTCAATAATATGTTAATAACTATGTATAGTGCCAGGTGGGTACTAGAATAGTCAGGGGATCACTTCTTAAATTATATAAATGTTTAACCACTATCATGCACACCTAAAATTAATTTAAAATTATGTTGAATGTCAAGTGTAATTGAAAAATTGAAAAGGGGGAAAAAAGTGAAGATGAATAAGAGGTTCAGATTTCCAAGTATAAAAAGTCACAGGGATGTAATGTACAGCATAGGAGATACAGTCAATAATAGTGTGATAGTGTGTTAAGGTGGCAGATGGTTGCTGGAATAGTCATGGTGATTACATCTTTAGGTATATAAATATTGAATAACTATAAATGATATAAATGTTTCTGCATTGTTTCATTTCTCCTTAATATACTGAGCCTTATCTAAAGGAAGTCTCTTTAAATTTCTTATGTGACAAAATAGTTTGCTTCCAAATAAACACAGTAATGATAATCGCTAGTATGTTTATATCATTTGATTTGAAATAAAAATGCCTACAGACAATTTCTCTTCTTTCACTTTTTCTTTTTCTTTCTTTTTTTTTCAATTCATTTTTATTGATAGACGTTTTGGGGTGACATCTGTTCTTTTTCTTTTAATTGTTGGATTCAACCACAATATTTATTAGATTGTAACCATGAAATTGATATAGTAATTATTGAGGCAAAAGGTCTTGCAAATCAAATTTTAAATATTGTTTTTTAAAACTCTAAAATGGCTCAGCTGACATTGAAAAATTACAAGTTGTTATCAATTTCACACAAATATTTGATATTTTCCTTACCAAATTAATATACTAATTAAATATTATTATTGTAATTTTATAGTTTTAGTTATAATTATATTTCAAAAATAACTTTAATTTAGAAGAGATGTTGAAGGAAGTCTGCATTCATATAGAAACTTTTAGTAAGTTTTTCATTTATGCCTTACATAATTTTAAGGTGCCAACTGTCCATTCTCTGATTCTGAAAATTCTGTATTTTGATTCCCAAGATACCTACTTAGCTCTAATGGTAATCAAGGAAAACTTCTGACTGAAGCACTACTACTGAGGTTAAGTATTCTACTGCTTCGCTTTGTCTGGCATCCCTCTATGAAACATTACAGGTGTGCAGCCTCCGAGCTTTCCTCCCTTGAAGTCTTTATTTTATTTTATTTTGTTAATTAATAAGACTTAAGAATATTTGTGATTTACATTTGAAAGAATGATATCTAGCAAACACTGTCTCTAATGAATAAAAACTTCAAAATGCTGAAAGAGAAGGAAGGCATAATTATGGAGATAGGGCACTACTTTGGAGTGAGGAGCTCTGTTTTGTGGAGAACTGGATTCCCGAGACTTGGGGAGAGAGAAGGATGAAGGGAAATATGAGATTCTGAGGGAAAATATGGAAATTCTGGCCATATCTATGATGTGTAAGGGTGAAGATTATGGATAATGAGATCCAAGCTAATCTAAATTAATCAGCATTCATAAAGGAGAGCAGAGAGAACCATCAACTAGAGAGGTTCTCAGAGGAGTAAACAATTTTTTATGGTCATTAGGTAGAAAGGGTATCATCATAGCAATGCTTACAGGTAGTAAGTCACCTAGTCAAATCTTTTTGTTGGAAATACAGTGCTTGTTTCTGATAAAGGTTAATTCTCACCTTTGCATGCACTTTTTTTCTAGGTAAATTAATGAAAATAATATCCAAAACTCTTTTTGTACTGGCATTTGGGAAGTATTCCTTCCTTATGTCACAGAAGAAGTCTGAGGCACTCAAACTAACAAGGCATAGAGAGGGAATAGATTGAGGATTGGGAAGAGAACTGAATGGAAGAAACTCTGTATTTTGTGGGGGGAGGGTACTGGATATGCAGACAAAGATTTCAGTAAAACGAGAGGGAATTGAAAAAAAAAAGATGGAATTTATAAGCGTCACATCCTAATTTTTATGTTGATCCTTCTAAAAGATTAAAAAATTATTTAATTGTGACCAAGTTACAAAAGTCTATTGTTCCTACTTTTTATATATTGTTCTTTTGAAATCCATAATACCATTAAGTCTATACAGAAGGACTGATCCAGGGACTTCCCTAGTGTTGTAGTGGCTAGGTTACAGAAGGACTGATCCATAGAAAACATGGAAGTGGACATTAATTTCCCCTTATTTTTCAGTCTTTTTGTGGGAGATTGCCTATTGTCTCCCTTGCAATTTATTTTTAATTGGCATTTTTATTGCTATAATTATAAATTATATTAGTTTTAAGAAATAATGTACAGAGATCTGGTGTTCCCTGTACTGGTTTACCTTAATGATAATATCTGTGC
This sequence comes from Lyroderma lyra, assembly GCA_004026885.1. NCBI lineage: Eukaryota > Metazoa > Chordata > Mammalia > Chiroptera > Megadermatidae > Lyroderma > Lyroderma lyra. Next base: position 208,898 of record PVJL010001433.1, read on the forward strand.
CAAGTCATAGAATAATATCAAAACCCAAATATTGGCATAAACATAATCCACCCATTTTAGCTATATTTCCTTAGTTCTACTTGAACTCATTTGTGTGTGTATATTTGCTTTGTACAATTTTATCTTATGTGTAGGTTTGTGCATCCACTGCCGCAGATAAGAAACTGAACAGTTTCTTCACAAGGTTCCTTCCCGTTGCCCTTTTAGAACCACACCCATCTCCTTCCATTCTGCATCCTGTTAGCATGTTTTTCATTTCTAATATTTTGTCATTTCAAAATGTTATATAAATGGAATCATACAGTGCATCCTTTTCAGATGGTATTTTTAACTCAAAATAATCCTTGGAGATTCATCCAAGTCATATTATGTATAATACCAATAGTGTGCTCCTTTTATTGTTGAGTTGTATTCTGTAGTGTAGATGTACCAGAGTTTGTTTAACCTTTTGCCTGCTGAAGGATATCTGGGCTGTTTACAGTTTGTGGTATTACAAGTAAAGCTACTATGAATATTCTGCTATAGGAGTTTGTGTGAGTGTGTATTTTCATTTCTCAGATGTAAATGCCAAAAAATGAAATTGCTGAGTAATAGTAATTGCATGCTTAATTTTTTAAACAACTAGAAAACTGTTTTACAGAGTGATTATACTACAGGTTTTGGCAGAAGTAATGCCATTTTTAGGGTAGTTATGTCGATGTAGTTATGATATTGTTATGATACAGAATTACATGCTTATCATTTTGTTATAGATTACCAGCTCATAAAAAAAGGGGCATTATTTGGGCTGGACCCTGTATTTTGCATTCTTGTCAGCAACATAGGAGCAATCCAGTTTCTGTGCATCCTCAACAACATTAAGTATTGTCAACATTTCTTATTTTATTGATTCTGATCATTGTGTAGTGAGAGCTTATTATGCTTTTAATTTGCATTTCCCCAATAGCTAATAATGCTAAACATGTTTTTTATGTGCTTATTTGCCATCTGTATATCCTCTTTTGTGAAATATATGTTCATGACTTTGCCCACTTTCTTATTAGATTTTATTTTTAGTGTTAAATTTTGAAAGTTCTTTACCTTTTCTAGATAGTACTAGTCTTTTGTCAGATGTGTGATTGGAAAATTTTCTTGCAATTTGTAGTTTGTCTTTTCATGTTCTTATGAGTTTTTGTAGAACAAAAGATTTTAATTTTGACTCGATCCAATTTGTCAATTTTTTCTTTTATGAATCATACTTTTGTGTCTAGTCTAAAAATACTTTGATGAAAAATCTTGCAGATTATATTCTCTAAAAGTTTTGCAGTTTTATTTTATACATTTAAGTTCATGATCCATTTTGAGTTATTTTTTAATGAGTTGGGAGGTTTAAATTGAGGTCCTATTCTTTGCCTGTGAATGAATGCCTAGTTGCTTCAGTACCATTTGTTGAAAAGGCAATCTTTCTTTCATTGGATTGCTTTTTTTTTAACCTTCCTACAAAATCAGTTGAGCATATTTGTGTGGTGCTATCTCTGGGTTTTGTATTTCATTATGTAGATCTATGTGTTTTATTTCTCTGCCAGAAGTATAATATCTTGATTAATGTAGCGATGTAATAGACTTTAATTATCAAGTAAAACAATTCCTCCTATTTTATTCTTATTTCAAGATAATTAGAGCTATCCTAGAGTCTATAACTTTCCATATAAATTTAGGAAATGTCTATGTCTACAAAAATCTCTGCTGGGATTTTTGTAGAGATTGCATTAAACCCATAGGACTATTTTGGAAGAATTTTTATGTCAAATCTAGCAATCCATGAACTTGTTATCTCTCTTCTTTAGGTTTTCTTTGAATTCTTTCATCTGTTATTTTAATTTTAATATACACAGACTGTACATATTTTGTTAAGTTTTTCATTATGTTTCAAGTTGCTCCAAATATCAAATTATAAATGGTATTGTGCTTTTTATTTCTGTTTTTTCATGTTAACAGTTAGCATATAGAGATGCTACTAATTTTCTGCATGCCAATTTTGTATCCTGTCATCTTACTAGTTTTGATTTTGGGTATTTTTATAGATTGTTTGTGGTTTTCTATAATCATGTCATCTGTAACTATAGATAGTTTAATTTATTCCTTGCCAATCTGTATGTCTTTTATGTCTTTTTTCTAACCTTGTTTCAGTAGCTACGTCTTAAGTCTTATATTGAATAAGGATATTGAGAGTTGATATCTTGCCTTGTTCTCAGTTTCAGAATAGCATTTTGACTTTCACCATTAAGTATAATGTTAGTTGTAGATCTTTAATGTCTTTATCAAGTTGAGTACTTAGTGTAAATGAGTTTTAGTTTGGTTAAGAATATTGTAATGTATTCTCTGTCATTGGATAAAAATCCAATTCTCTGATTTCAGCTATTGAGGTCTCAGTCCCTCTGGTGGTGAGTGGCATACCCTTCTTCCTGAACTTAACCACAAAACCACTGTGCCTGCTCTGGGAGTATGACTATATTTAGTCCATCATTTAAGTCTCTATTTAAGTACCTAAGGATGAGAGAAAAACTTTTTGTGAACATGTTGGAATATGACCCGTAGCAAGTGGTTCCATGTGGAGGTTCTACCTCCATATGCATGGAGGATGGATAGACTGAGTGGAAGAATGATCCACTTTACTTCCCAGAAGTCCTAAGGCACAAGTCACATACTCCTCCCTCAAGTCCAAAGTGAGCAAAACTGAGCTGTTAACCAATCTTGCCACTGTCAATAAAACAAATAAGCAGGGTGGGAGAGGAGGGGGGAAGCTAAATATAAGGTGATGGAAATGTTTTCAAACTGGCAATATCTAGTTTACCGAGTTTCTATTTGCGTTATTATTATTTCATTAAAAATAACTAAAATATAAGGTGATGGAAAGAGAAGTCACATTAGGTGGTGAACTTATTATACATCAAGTTGACAATGCACTGTAGAAATGTATGCCTGAAACCTATGTAATCCTTGCTAACAGATGTGACCCCAATAAGTCTAACAATAAAAATGAATTTTAAAAAACCCCCAAAAAAAAAATAAGCAAATACAAAATAACTTAATTCACAATGTGTCTCTTTAAGAAAAAAAATTTGTTGCTATTGAGTATATCAAAAAAAGAACTCTGAGAATTTTAAAAGTTTGACTAAGCTTTTTTTTTCTTTTTTGGTAACCTATCTCTATTTATAACACTGTGAAATACTGTATAATCCTATCTAGTGTCTTGAAATCTACTAGAATGAACCTTACAACAATGACCATAGTCAAAAAAGAAGTCTGATGGCAACTTCTTAGAATAAAACCATTTACTTAATGACTTCCTTCTACTAACCAATTTCTATCTGATCCATGGCTACAAATGCTTTCTTTCTTTGAACTCTGTCTTGAGTTTTAGAACCAATGCAGCATATTTACATCTTCCTCACATTTTCAGAATTATTTTTAACATGCCAGTTGATAAAGTATTAAGTTTATGAGTTTTGTTTTTATTTACTCATTTTAATCATTTTTGGTATGCTTTTATAGTCTAAAGGTTATAAGGCTCTTCAATGAAGAGATATCAGTGAGGTCACATTAGTGTTAATAGGCAAAACTGTAGGTACAGGAACAGATTAATATTTGCCAGGGGTTAGTGGTTAGGAGAAAGGTTGTCTACAAAGGGGAACAAAGGATTTTACTGAGCTTACGGAATTATACCTCAATTGTGGTTGTAGATAAGCAGTTGCATGCATTTGTCAAAATTCAAAGATAGAAAATGTACCTCAATTTAAAAAATATTTTTTGATGAAAACATCTTCTTTAACTTCTGCCTACCTGCAAAGTGGAGTACAAACAACCTCTGTGGCTGAGTTGGATTTTGTGGGGAGGGCAAAAATTATAATCATTTTTTCATTCTTTAGACCTCACTGCGTATGCTCCCTCTGCCCTTCTCTATCCCCAAACAGAAGACTTTATATATATAAGTTGTTCACAACAATAGACTCCTTGGCCCGATGATTCTAACTCACGACACACAACAAAAATAAATTTATAATTTAAAAAATTTAATTGAAAACAGACCAAGTTTCACTGCAAAAACTGTTCCCTAATAATGTTCAAATTTTAATCAGTAGGGTGTATAATAATGTTATGTTTAAAAAAGACCTATTCGATTGACTTGATACATGGCTCATGGCAGCAGTGAATCTGCAACAGATCATAGTTCAACAATGAAACATGTCTGCACTCTCGGATAACATTTTCATCTGTTATGATATTCAAGTTTCTGCTTTGAATACATCCCGAGAGTAACTCTGTTAATCTCTGTGGAATTATAAACATTAAATTGGTCTTTACAACCAAAATCTTTAATTGAATTCCACTTTGGTTCTTTCTTTTTCTAGTATTTCAAATAGGTCTTATCTATTCCAATAAAAATACTTCCAAATATGTGAAACAACTAAGATGTCTTTCCTGAATCTTCTCTTCTTTAGGTTACAGACCTTCATTATATGTTAAGATTTCATTTTCCTAACAGTAATTGATCCTTTCTTATCTAGTTTATTATCATTGCTATTTTTGTTATTAGTTGTGTTTTTTATTTTTAAATTTTTTTAAAATTTTACTGTCCAGACCTGAACACAGTTCTTTAAGATATTTGATTAGAAGAGATCAGAAATATCACAGCTTTCATTGTGATCAGTTTCTATTTATGTAAACTAAGATCAGATTGATGATTTTTTTTCTTTTTGACACATGTGGCTTGACTTTTTTTATAGATTCTGATTTAATTTTTCTATCTATCCCAGTTTAATATTATTTAGAAATTTGATCAATATGTATTGAAGATTTTCATTTAAGTTATTGGATATAGTACTGTCTTAATGTACAGGATAAAAGAAAATACCCCTCAACAGCAATGTGACCCAGTAATTGGAAACCTGTGGGTATAGTTGATTATCCACATACAAATCTATCTAATTGTGTAATCATTCAACACATACTTCTCCATCTTATTCATAAGGATATCATGAGAAACTTTTAGGTACCTTACTGAAATCTGGATATTTCTTCTCTACTGCGTTTTTTTGATTGTCCAGTCTGGTAAGCCTGTCCAAAAAAAAAGAAATGAATTTAATCTAATGAGACTTTTTCTTAGTCAACTCATAGTAATGATCATTGCTTTCTTTTTTATTTGTCTGCAAACCATTATTTTAAATATTAATATCAGTTCTGAATTCTTGCCTGATATTGATGCGAAACTCTGATTTTCAAAATATAAACATTTTTGTTTCAAAAAATCAAAATTGTAATTTTTCCATTTCCAGTCTCATGGAGTCTTCTTTGTTTTCAATCACTCTTGATATGTTTTTCCCTCATCAAGGAATAATCCACAAGGGAAATTAAATTTAATAAGAAAATAAGCATTACTTCATTGGTCTATTAGTCTTATTAAATAATTCATAAAAATTAGTAAGAAAATGACAAACTCCCAATGAGAAATGTGCTAAAATGTAAACACTTCCAAAAAATGCAAATAAATGTTTTTAATTAATATAAAGTCACACATTTAAATAAGTTGCTGTTTCTCACCTATAAAATTACTAAAAATACATTCTTTCATTTATCAAAAGGTTTTAAATTATATACTCTATATCAGGTTCTATTCAATGGATTAGGGATTTAGTGGTATGAGATACTTGCATATAAGTATTTTTTACCTTTTTGGCATTCACATTCTAATTCAAAGCTAAAGAAAACAAAGGATTCTATAAACAAGTTTATTTCTTATAGTGATAAGAGCTATTAAAATTGACAATGGGATAGGGAGAGACTGAGATAGCTGTTTTAACTCTTCTTTGTGAGACATCTCTGAAAAGCGTATAATTCAGCTAAGAACCCAATGATGTAAACAAGGCAAACAAATGGATATTCAGGGGAAAATGTTTATAGCTGAAGAGAAACAATTTAAAGGCTTTGAGACAAGGGATCAAAAGAAGGCCAATATGGCTGATGTATAGCAAATGATGGAGAGAGGAATAAGAAAAAAATCTGAGAGATAGAAAAGAACTATATTGTATGGACTCTACACTAATGAAAAGCCGGAACAAAGTGGAGTATAAAAAGTTGGGGAGCGGGGGTTCCCTGGTGGTGTAGTGGCTAGGCTTTAGCATTCTCAATGCTGCAGCCTGGGCTCGATTCCCAGCCAGGGAACCACCCCAACCCCGACACCAAAAAAAAAAAAAAAAAAAAAAAAAAAAAAAAGCTGGGGAGTGTTATAATTTGATTTATCCTTTGGAAAACAATATCCTCTACTGCTATGTTAAAAACTGATGGTGATGACCAGGTGTGGAAACAGGAATAATGGTAGTAGGGTCTCATAGTATTCATAGGAGATAATAATGACTTGGACCATTATGCTAACATTGGAGATGATGATAAATGACTGGATGTGGATAGGTATGGATGTAGAGTAAACAGCTCTTTTCTGATGGACTGGATACAAACTGTGAGGTAAATAATAACCAAAAGCCTAATTTCTAGGATTTATATTGAGCCCTTAGGTAGATAGTGGGGATACTAACTATCTGAGAAGAAGATTTCTCAGAAGGGGAGATATTAGCTGAGTCATCTATATATTTTTGTTTTGGTGTTTTGTTTCTGAATGGCACCTTTTGTGTAACAGCCCATTTTTGTTTTATAAAGAAAGAGTTTTATCATTCTGAGGTATTAACTGTAGTGCTTTTAAAGTTTTCTTCTGTTTGTACTATTAATTCTGATCTGTTTGGTCTTGGTTCTATAATGTGTTGTGTTTAGTACTGTTTTGACTCAAATATTCAGTGATTGTTGTTTGTAGGCTCTTTTATTTAATATTGACCTGTTAATGAATTATACCAACAGGAATTGTGGTGCTTGTGGGTAAGGTGAATCAACAATGGTCTTCAAGAAATGAGGGATCCTGATATTTATGCGCGAACCAAGGCACTGGCCTTAGTTGTGTTACAACTGCTCATGCTTAATACTACTGCCATTGAGCAATTACCTCTGCTGCTTATTACTTGATGTAATCACACCAGTTTTTGATTTTGCTTTTCAACATCATTGTTTTCCCTGCATCTAGCATAACCCATTGTGCTGAGGAGAGGCAGCTTTTCATTTGTCATAATCTCAGCAAAAATGTGGGTCTTCCACTGAATCTTTTATTGAGCACTTTGCTTTTTAGATGCAAAAACAAACAAGCAAAAAACATTTAAAGTTGTATATTCTCCATCTATCTCTAAATCAGGGGTCCCCAACCCCTTGGACATGGACTGGTATGGTCCATGGCCTGTTAGGAACCAGGCCACAGAGCAGGAGGTGATAAGCAGGCCAGCAAGTGAAGCTTCATCTATATTTACAGCAGATCCCCATCGTTGGCATTACCATCTTAGTTCTGACTCCTGTCAGATCAATGGAGGCATGAAATTCTCACAAAAGCATGAACCCCATTGTGAACTGTGCACACTAGGGATTTAGATTGTGTGCTTTTTATGAGAATCTAGTGCCTCATGATCTGAGGTGGAGCTGAGGCAGTTGATGCTAGGTGCAGGAAAACAAGCTCAGGGCTCCCACTGATTCTGCATTATAGTGAGTTGTATAATTATTTCATTATATATTATAATGTAATAATAATAATAGAAATAAAGTGCATAATAAAGTAATGTGCTTGAATCATCCCGAAACCATCCCCCACCTGCTGTCTGTGGAAAAATTATCTTCCATGAAACCAGTCCCTGGTGCCAAAAAGGTTAGGGACTACTGCTCTAGACTATGCAATTATGCAAGTAATTGGTTGCAAGTGGAGTTCTTACTGAGTACGTGAGATTTCTCTATTCAACCTAGAATATTCCTGTGCTGGTTTCTTTGTCATTCCTCACTCTAGTTGTATAGTGGAAGTTCAAGGCATATCAATGTAGGCAATCTTGCATTATTTCTAAAACTCACTCAGATTTTCCCCTACTTGATTATTTGAGGATTCTTAGAGAAGGAGACAAAGATGGTGCAATAATAATTAGTTCTCTGTTTGTTGTACAGAGATGGTAACAATAACATTTAAAAAATCTTGTGCTTGCAATATATACCCTATCTCTCTCTTAACATTTTTAACATGCAACCCCAATATATCTTTTTCTTCTTCAATGGGTAATTTTTAAATACATAGTCAAGATTCTTGAGAACTTTGAAATCTCTTTGGGAAACTTTCTTTCTGGAGTTTCAGGACAAAATTATTTGTGTTACTCCCAATTTTTAACATAATAAAATTTGAATCCTATAATTATAAAATAATAATTTAAAATTGTAAAACATAGTATACTAATTACAAAGTGCTTGAAAATATATACATATATAAATAAAAATTAAAATAATCTACAATATACATTATACAGAAAATCAAAAGCACAGAAATTTCTAATAAGTCAGTTACTTCTTTATTCTTTCTTTTCTTTTGCTTATTCAATAGAAATTTAATTTGTTTCAGAATTAAATTAATATAGTACCAAATCAAGAATAAGATTTCCTTGGAGTCTCATCATATTAACATTTTACTTTATGCCTGTTACATTGTCCATGAGCATATTATATTTTTACATATTTAAAATACGATTATTAAAGTTCATATTTTATATATCCAATGAAAATTATGCCATGTGTATTATATCATTTTACTTTACTTTTATTAATCTTTCTGTTCCCTGTCTCTTGTTCAAGAGAAAAAGTTTGGTCAATACAGATGGTGCCAATAAAATGTATATATATTTTAAGAAAGGAAAAAACTACATTAAAATTGTAATACTCAATATATACCAGTAACAAAAGATGAATACAAGTCATGTTTGACTTTTGCAATTATGAGAGGTGCTCAAAGAGGTTGTATATATTTTTTGGTACCCCCTGTGTTACACCTCTAATTTTTCAAATATTTCTTTATATTACAAATATGGAAATATATATTTATGTACAGTTTGCTCTTTCTTATGAAATACATCACATGCCTTTATGTGCATTGATACCTATAGCTCTAATTTATTATTTTTAATAGCAGAAGAATATTACATAATGCATATGTATACACCTAATGTATTTTATTCATCCTTTAGTTTAGCGGTTCTCAACCCCTTTGGGGGTCCAACGACCCTTTCACAGGGGTCGCCTAAGACCACTGGAAAACACATATCATATATTTACATGATAATTGATAACAGCAGCAAATTTATAGTTATGAAGTAGCAAGGAAAATAATTTTATGGGGGTCACCACAGCATGAGGAACTGTATTAAAGGGCTGCGGCATTAGGAAGGTTGAGAACCACTGCCTTAGTTTGATCAGACACTATTGCAGTATATATCATTGCACAGATATGCTTATACATCCTTTTTTATAGAATAAATGCCCAGAATTCAGGCGGCTAGATGAAAATGTTAAGTGCTTGAAAATATGTTACTAAATATTTCCTGATCATTTTTTCATTTGCTTTAACAATTTATGAGAAGACCCTTGTCTCTGCATCCCTACCAGCATTATTAAATTTTTCACAATCTAAATGAAAAAGGATATATCTTATTTGTTCTACTTTCACCCTAAACCTTAAAATAAGCAAGGTTTTCTTAGCTTACTTTTCATTTGTAGTTCTATTTAAAAATTATTTCTCCACACATTTGTTCATTTATTTTTATATATATTGTTTTTTAATTTATAAAATCACATATTGCATGCGACTTGTAAAACATTTTCATTACTTAAGATTATGACTATGATATTGTTAATTAAGGGTAATTAGAGGATTAGAAAATGCCATACTTAATTGCAGTATAATAATTGCAAACCCAGCTTCATCATAGTTTACCCATTTGCTTTATATTTTTCACAGAGGTTGTTCCTTTTCTTGCCATAAAATAATGCCTGTATTATAGCATTTACAGTTTTATTCATTATACTTTTAGTCTATGATCCTAGAATGAAAATTAGTGGATTCAAACACATAATCATTTTAAACATCCTAATACACATTCCTAATAAATATGAAATTTCTTTCTTTTCACTTTCTTTTACGGTAATTCCATTGGAAGTAATTTATTTGGGAAATTAATATTTCTTGTACATATTACACTGCTTTGAAATATATTTTATATCACTGAATCTTTGTATAAATTTAAGCCTTCCTCTTTTGCTTAATGTATTTCTTCCTCTATAATTCCAATGGCTATGAAATTCATCCCACTTTTTCCTTTTTGAGTGATAACTCCCTATATGCTAATTTTTGAAAATGACGCTTTATGTTTAATAAATCCATTTTATGTTTAATCAAGATTAGAAATTTAAAGAAAGAGCAACTAGTGTCTACAAGTTAATATTTAAGGATATAAGTTAACGATAACTATCAAAGGTTGCTCCTGGGTCAGGGAGTTTGTGTTTGTAGTTCTTTCCTGATTTCTTTCATTCTCTGCTTTCTTGGTCTGCCTTCCTCACTTTATTAAGGTCTCTCCTCAAATATCAGCTCCTTTGAGGGTCCTTTCTTACCACTCTTTAATAAGAGCCATCTTTCCTTATTCTTCTCTACTTACTCACTTGGCTTTTTCTTTACATCCTATACTATAATTTAGATAATTAAAATTGTTTGGTATTGTTTATTTTGCTTTTCTTACACTAAAGTATCTGTGCCAAGAGACAAAGGATTTTGTGTGATGTGTTTATTGCTGCATTTTCAGATGAGATCGGGCGTGTTCAGGGTGGCATGGCCGTACTGTTGCTGCATTTTCAACACCTAAAATACTGTCTTGCAATCATAGATGTTTGTAGATATTTGCTAAATTAGTGGATATTTGTCAAATTAATGGTTGGTTTTTGTTCAAGCATTTAGAATTTCAATGTTTAATTTACATTTATTTTTCTATCAGTAGGGATGATATTGACAGAGAGATTGTGGGTCTTTTTGGTTTCTGGTACTTCTAAGTATTAAAAATCTTTAAAATAAAAGCAGTTAGAAAAATATAAAACAATTTGGGTGAGAGACATAATTCTTTTTGAATGTGGATATTTTAATGACTAATGCATAGAAAGGAAGATGCAAACTTTCCCACTGTCATTGTTTTCTGATTCTTTTGAGCAGCTTGTCTTTGGACCACCACATACTATGTGATACTGTGGTAGTGCCATATTGAGAAGGCTGTAATTGTCAAAAGAGAGATTCTAAGGGTAATTTACATGTTTTAAAGAAAGGTTTCAAAAAGATTCCAAAAGCATTCATAAACCTACTAGCTACAATCTGTTATTCATTACACACAATCTTAAGAGCTGCTCAGAATTTGGGTTGTGATTGGTTGGTATGTGGCATTTAATGTTCCACATGAGCCACAGGCACAGCTAGAAATGCTGTTTAATGTTTTGAATCACCACTTTTATTACCCAAACTTTAAAAAATGTCCTAAACAATAAATGCTTTTGATTTACATTAAAATGCAAAAGGAATCTAATATAATTTTAGCATTATAATATTTTGGTTTTGGAAAATACTACCTCACTCTGAAATATTTTGTAGTTTCCATAATATACAGCAGGTTATTTACTATACATATATACCACCATGTGTCCTAATTACAGATAGGCAGAGATTTTTTTATAACTACAATTTTGTTTATTCTGTTACTTTAAGTTTTCTATCCATCTATCATCTATCTGCTTACCTACCTACCTACCTATTTACCTACGTATCTATCCTCACTATCAAAATTGGAAGGGCATAGTTATACCAATATATTTGAATAATGTAACAAACCAATATTAATCATCAAAGAGTTCTATAATTGGTTGACTTGATCTCTTAGATTTACAGTTTAGATACACAAAAAGTTCAGCTATTCTCCCCAATTCATTCGCAGTGAACTTCTTCCATGCTAACATTAATGGATCAGATCAGAATAGCTGTCAGTGGTGAACACACTCTTGGATAGTATAATAGGGCAAAATAAAAATAAGGGTAAAACTGATAATTCAAGGATTTTACTGCTAAGGATATACTACAAATTGTATTCCTAGCTTTCAAGCTACTAACGTGAGATGAAGAGCACAGTTCCAAGATTTATGTTTGAGGTTTATTATTATTATTACTATTATTATTATTATTAGCATTTTGTGGTCTTTTAGAGATCTACTTTATTAGTTACTAGTGTTTCCTGAAGACACACTATCATTCTTTAAAATTATAGACTAATTGAAAGTAAAACAAACAAAAAGCAACAACAAAAGCAACTAAAACAATAGTTAACATATTGCAAAAGGGAGTGTGTGTGTGTGTGTGTGGGGGGGGGGGTTATGAATTTCAGAGAAAACTGTCTTAATATAGCTATGCTTAGTAGGGAAAGAAAATGTGTAGAATCTTATGTTTAGATAATGGTTTTACTGAGTTGCTTTAGTTTACTGAAAAATTCCTGGGGCTGTCTTCAATGACCATCTGCAATATTATTATATATTATTTCCTAGGAAATTTATCAAGTATACTAACCACAATTTTACTTATCTTGTAGAGAATACTTAAACAGAATACACCATAGATTGATATGTTCAAAGACTATCTTTTTTTTCTCTTTAAAATTATTATGTGATAGAAGAAGCTAAATATTTAAAAACATATCCTTGCTATCTAGTTGTAGAGATTATGTAACTCTTCTTTGCAAAAAAATTCTCCTTAGTAGCCTAGTAAAAAGTTCTCTGGGCTAAGTTAATTCATGGTATAATCAAATCTTTTTGCCACTTGTTTTGGATACTACTTGTTTTCTGGGCACTTGAAAAAGCTTCTCAGTGTTGCTGGGCTTCTGTTGCATTTTTGGCATATAGTTTCAAGGTCATTAATTCGTATAACAATGGTAATTTTACTAATTAAATATGTTTTTGAAAATGTAAACCTCTTATAATATTTATATTAGGACTTCTACTTTGGGCATTTAGCTGGGATGGGATAATTTTGTGGCATTTGGCTAAGCTATACTGGGTACATGAAAACCTGTTATAACTTTTTTTTTGGTGAGGGGTAGCTCCCTGGATGGGAATTGAACCCAGGCTGTGGCATTGAGAGCGCCAAAGCCTAGCCACTATATCACCAGGGAACCCCCATGTAACTTTTTAATGAACATGTAGTTTTTCAAAAAAATTTGAAAACAGTGGTAGATTACCTTGCTGCTCAATAATTTATACTTTTCAACTTGCGATTATAAGGGATTCTCAATGCTTATGAGTCATTACAAGTGACTACTCATATATTAAAACTAAATATAGCATCTAGAAAATTTTTAAATCTATGCATTTACTTTGGTAAGTCTGTCATAAATTTTTCATGAAAAGTTTATTTATTTTTATTTATTTATTTTATTATTATTATTTTTATAAAGAATAGGTAAGAAAACCACATGGTTTTAGATTTTGCTGCAAAATGGGAAAGTGATAGCTCTTTCATGATTACAGTTTTGAAATATAAAAGTCTTTTTGATAAAATCACTTTTGTGTCCTATTAGTTCAAGCACATAATGTTTATATATTCGTATGGTTTCATTTTATTGTAGATAGCATAGGGAAGGTTTAGAAATGATTCAGCTATTTTTGAAATCATTGTAGGCAATTTCCAAATTCGTATTTAAGAGCCTATCAGACCTGTTTTCAGGATTTTGACAACTACTGGCACACATCTAGTTCATTGTGACTGTGCCACATAACAAAACGACAAAATATATTAGATTACTATTTGGTCACTAAGCAGTATCTCAGCATTTGACCATCATGATTAGTGAAAAAAGCTTAATCAAATTGAAATGGTTAATTTCACAGCACCTTTAACATATGAGTTTTCTTTAGGTCTTACAAGAAAAGAAAATGCTACTGTTGTGTGGCTTAAAATACATTACCCTACAAAAGGAAAGGATATTTGATTTGTATGGCTTTAAAGTTTTAACAGATGAGTCTATATCCCTGTGAGACCACAGATCATTTATCATTACTAGATTGATTTATTTCAATGCTAAAGGCTTGATGGTACTTTTCAGCACAGTTCATTGTGAGTAGAATGATACTTCAAATACACATTAACGAAAGAGTCTTCAGAGGCTGTATTGAGGAGATGAAACTCTGAGTGGCCGAGGGGATAGTAGCATTTAAGAAGAAGCAAAATTCTTCATAATGTTGATATAAATAAAGTATTATAATAATTTCTAAGTTTCTTTGTAAGCATTGAAATAATCAAATACTCTTGTGGTTAGTGCAACATTAATTTGTTCAAAAAGTAATTTTTAGTAGTTTTTAGTGTTTCAATTTTTTAAATACATATTCTCTAATTTTTTTCTGAAATTATTTTGTTTGCAAGATGGATACATTTGCAAGACGAATACCCCAAATGACAATGGATACCTTTTAAAGGGAACATGCATTGAGAAATTAACATCTAAGGTAGATGTCCAGTGGCCCAGGACAGCTTTGAATGAGACCCAACACAAACTCTTAACACATAGCGAGATTTATTTTGTGACCTATTTTTTAGTTCATCAGTTACCGTTAGTGTTAGTGTATTTATGTGTGGCCCAAGACAATTCTCCCAGTGTGGCCCAGGGAAGCCAAAAGGTTGTACACTGCTGACCTAAGGAATACTACTAAAAAAATTTTTATTTTATAAATCTTTATTTAAATTTTAACTGGCATGGGAAAATCAGGGGAGACAATTGTGCAGGGTAAGTACATGGATTAAATACAATTGTAGTTATCTTTGCATGTGAAAATTTTGAGATATTTTAGTTTTCTTTAATGCTTTTTATTTCCTGCATATTTACTTTATAAGTCAGAAAAAATGTATATTTAAAAAAGGTAACTTTAAGGAGTAAAACCAGTTATAGAAGTCATCCAACAGAAATTCTGCCTATCTTAAAAGTTGAATTCACCTAAGAGAAGGGCTAAATTTATTTTGAACGAAAATACATGAAGCAAATGAATGTGGGTATTAATTAACATTTAATGATAAATATTCCCAAATTCATTCAAATCAACTTGGTTAGTTCTGTTTCAAAAATTAATTTAAACTTCAATAATCATGATTTGTCCTATGTTATCAAAACTAAATAGTTAATATTTCATGTGACTTTGTCATTTTGGGTTATAAAGTATATACATATATGTAATGCATCTATAATACACACATAATATATAATAAATATAATTATATTATAATATATAATAAAATATTATGATACATTTTTATATTATATAATGTATAATAAATATCCTGGAAGCAGGGTGGAACTAAAGTTCTCACACTTTACTTTATCCAAATTGGATATTTTTCATTTTCTGGCTACCTCATTCAGTAAGAATTCTCCACAATGATTTTGTTCTCTTCTCAAATTCTTTAGTATTTACTGTCTTGAACTGCTCAAGTGGCTAATTTGTGTGTAGAGTTTACGTTCCAGTGTATGCTAGTTCTGTCTTTGCAAAGATACAAATTCCTTAGGTTGATTTAAATACCTAGGTTATTTTTCTTTCGAGTCTCTCTACCATGTTAGACACTTAAAATATTTATTAATATATTGGTTTAAAACATTTGGATATCATGTCAATTTATTATGTTAATGTGCATAGTGTTCCACTCTTCAATGTAAATGTAAAAACAATTTTCTATTGCCAAAGAACATTCATTGTTTTACTAAGTCTTATAAAAATATTCGTGTTACAGAATTAAACTTTTTAACTTTTAAAATCTGATCTAGTCTACTCTGACTGAACAGTGTTTCCTTCTCTCAATTTATCACTAAAATAAGAGAAAAAGAGAAATGAAACCAAACAACTTGAACATAAATATTTTAACTAAACTCCTATCAAATTATGAGAGGAATCAGTCATGATTATGAATTTAATGGCTCTATTTTATATCAAACAATCAAACAAGCAAACATATCAATTAGCTCAATTAGATCTTACCTTTTGATACCTGGGTCTTTGTCCCATGAAAAAGATTCATAGCCTTGCTATTTTATCCCCATTATCCAGTGTCTACCTCTTGATATAAATACCTAGATTTTTTTTCCTTCCCATAACACAAACTCAGTTGCAAGTGCTGCTTTTGGGGGTTCCTGGAAAATTAATCTCTTTCAATTAATGGTTTTCTGCATCTATTGAGAGTTTGAAACTTTCATAAAATAGAAAGTTGTCAGATACTGGTAGCAAAATATTTCATTATGAGCCATTCTAAGTAAAAAATAATTTTCTTATTGCCAGAAGAGGCGAAGACACTAGGAGGCAATGCATGCTGGGGAGGATAATTCGTTGTTGTGTTTTAGGTTATAGGAACAGCATTGGCTAAGGACAAGTGAACTACATTGGATCTATGCTAGGAATGGGGCTATGCGTCGAGCTGTGAAAGTCAGCCTTCCTTAGATTCAGTGTTGAACAGGGGATTTGATCTCATTAGAGTGAGGAAAGTTGAGGCATATTTAGAATGTCAGTTTCCAATAGAAACTGTTTGTGGAGACCTTTCCTTTTCAGAGGATGGAGCCCATAAAAACATACCATAGAGGATAAAGTAGAAATTCAAAATTTCAAAATTCACTATTTCGGGTTCAGTTTATAATCTAAGAAAATACATTCTTAACAACAACATTTACAACAAAAAATTATTTACTACTAAGAAACAAAAATAAAAAATGTAAGGGGCAGTTAAAAAAAATAGGAAGAGAGGAAAGATTTTCAGCTACCTAAAATTTAGTAATCAAATTGAAATTAATACTGGAAGAGGGCAATAACAAGATTGTTTCAGATAGGCAAAGTCTAAAATGTGTGCTATGCAATTTCAAAATGACAAGAAACCAAGAAATGAATCAATGTAAAGAACTGAAGAATGAAAAAGAAAATCCATGAACTAAAACTCCAGGTAATTCCAGAAATATGAAGAGTGGTGTGTGCATATGTGTGTGTGTGTGTGTGTGTGTGTGTGTGTGTGTGTGTGTCGGGAGCAGGGTAGGTGGAGATTGTGAGCAAACCATTTTAAATTACAGGGGCACTAATTAGAGAATTTTTCCTTTATGTTGAGACATAATACAGATGCAAATGTATGTACTTTTATAATAATGTAACAAAAAAATAAGTCAATAGAGAAATAAAACAAAAGAAAAAATAAAAACCTATAGGGAAGAACCAAAGAAGTTACAAACATTCTAAAATGGGACAAAACAAAGCCAATTTATATGTTATTTAGAAGAAATAAATCTAAAGCCAGATGACAGGGAAAAAAACAACAGAATCAATCATATGTGCCAGATGCAAGCAAACAAAAAGAGATACGTGCAAAAAACAAGTCCAAAGTAGGTTTTCAGTCACAAATGTAAGAATGGAACATAATTATATATTAATAAAATAGGTATTTTTTGAGGGGTATGATTAATTAAAAGAAAGATAAAATTTTTTGTTACATAATGTGATAGGCTAAATTCCACGATGATCTGCAGTGACCCCTGGCCTTATGTGGTCTTCTCCCTTTTAATGTGGGCAAAAATCTGTATTTAATGAGATATCACCTTCACAATTACATTATGTTATAGGGCAAAGGTTGATTTTAAGATAGGGATATTATCTTGCATGACCTGATTTATAATCAGACAGGTCCTATATAGAATTGGGGTTTTTGGAGAGAGATTTAAAGTTTTAGAGGGATTTGACACCAGTGAAATTCTTCTTGCTGGCCACATGGTAAGGAATGTGGTAGGCCACTAGGATTAATGCACAGGCCATCGCTGATAGCCAGTAAAGAATCAGGGACTTCAGTCTTTAAAGTGAAAACCAATAACCTGAAAGAACGTAGAAGTGATTCTTATTCAGAGCTTCCAGAGAGGAACACAGCTCAGCTAATACCTCATTTCAGCATTATAAGATCCTGAGCAGAGAACCTCACCAAACTATCGCTGGAATTCTGATATATAAATCTGTGAGCTAATAAATAGGTGTGCTTTTAGGTGACTAAGTTTGTGATCATTTGTTACATATCAAGAAAATGAGTATACATAAAAATAAAGTATACCACATTTTTGGATTCAGGAGATCTGCACATGGTCAACAAGGCATTGTAGAAAAACAGGTAAGATGAGGAAGGCTATTCAGAGTGCTTGTGTTAGAAAATAGTGAGCTGAGGTCTCAGTTGAAACCCAACAAGTCTAACGTAGAACTCAGTACAAATCTCACTGCTTGTGAGCCCTTCCTGTTACTTGATTACTGGGCCCTCAGGGCATAGTCTGGTATTTTAGGTATAGGTTCTTTTAGTGTTTCCAAGGACTTTTTACCACAAACAAAGGATGAGATTAGAAAGTGATGGTATGGACCTTTGGGATTTATAAATATTTTATATCTTTTGTTACTTGGTCATAGAATCTATAAAAGTAAATATATTTGTGTTTTCATATTGCTTCTCCTTCTTACATGAAATGAGACCCTAGAAGCAACAATAATTAATATTGTATTAAAGTATCTAATGTACAGCATGGTGATTATAGCTAATAATAATACTATATTATATACTCGAATTCTACCGGGAGTGAATCATCAATGTTCTAAACACCAAAGAAAAAATGGTAATTATGTGAGGTAATGGACATTTAGCTAAGTCTACTGTGGTAATCATTTTGCTATATATGTGTATCAAATCAACACATTGTACACCTAAAACTCAACTAATCACAATAAAGGTCTGATAGTAATTGAGTCTGCCGACTTCCAGGCATGCATAATATTGACTCCAGTTGGTCTTTCTCCCACATCTGATGTTGATGTTCAATCAAGTTCAACATACTCATACACCAATGTCAAAGAATAAAGGATTCAAAATAATCAGATTTATAGTGACTCCAATATTAAAACATCAGACAGGAACTTTAAAGTAACCAAGATAAATACATAAAAGGATCTAATGAAAATAGGACTAACATGAAAGGATTGAGTGAAAAGAACATCAATAAAAACGAATACTTCACGTTTTGATTGAAGAACCATTTAAAATAAGAAATGATGAAACATCCTTAGAAACCTTTTGCAAGTATTCAGATATGACACAAAACATACTGGTTTTTGGAAAAATTACCATTTAGATATAGTATAAATCCAATGTATCTCTATGTTTAACTATAGATACTTTTCCCATCTTAATTCCCATGTTAATTCTCTTCTGCTTCCGACTTGATATATTAGTATTCCACTCATTATTATTTCCTTCATCCTATGTACTTCCTCAGGAAATTTTGAATATGCTACACAATTTTTCATTTAATTATGTATATTCAGGTATTTTAAATATTGGTATCATCCCCTTAATTTTAAGCACATAAAGATCCTAGGGATATGGAAAAGATTTCTTTGTTAAATTGGCAGGGAATTTTTCAAAAAGGTATGCAAGTTTAAGGCAGAGCTGACACTACAACTTCTCTCTGAGCATCTCCAATGCTCTGTTATATCAATATGTTCATCTATAGTATTTGTGTACATCTAGATTTAATTCTTTGAGTGCACAAAATATTGTTTTATTCATCATTGTATCGGCAATATCTTTTTTTGTTGTTGTTGTTGGTTCCCTGAGTGGGGATCTAACACAGGCTGCGGTGGTGAGAACTCTGAAGCCTAGCCACTACACCACCAGGGAACCCCTTTATCTGCAATATCTTGAACAGTGCCTCGAATATTGAAGATACATAATAAATTTGTGCTAAATAAATGCAGGAGTGAATAAATAAATAAATAATTGTCTGGGGCCCAGGTGGCATTCTTAGCATTATTCTCCTATGTCTTATTTGGCCTCAGTACAAATTAACTATCTGATGTTGGGCTGGATGATCATCTGACTGGTGAGTGGATGCTGCATGAACCTGTGACTCCTTTTTAAATTCCAGAAGCTCTGGCAGAGGCCAGTTCCTTCAATATAACAACAATCCACAGTGTTATTTTCATTTTTATACGACCTGCATGATAGGAAGTCCTCCTGTAGTATTCTTTTTTATTTCCATCACTATGATACTAAGCTTAGATTTGCTTAGATGCTATTTATTCTAATGCTGATGAAGATTCTCTTTATGAGCACTTCTTTTTATTATCCTTATTATGTTTTGTAAGTTTTTACAGTGGTATTTCATTATTTGGTAGTAAAACCTTACTACATATATAGCTAATAGTTATTTTCTTATCAAGGTAAGATTTTTATTGTTAAATTTCTTTCTATTTTCCTATATAAGAAAAGAGTATTATATAGAAGTTTATAATCCGAATGATGAATATATAATGAAAATATGGGGTATCAAATTTTAATGAAATTCTGCTATTGGATTACTGTGTGTAGTACCTTATAGTTGAATTATGTTGGAATTTCCAATAACGGTAGTAGAGGTAGGCATGAATTTTATTGTAGTTAAACATTTGCTGACGAGCCAGTCTTTTAATTTAGCTTTGTGCAAAAAATTTCATCTTGTTCAGTTTTTATGTTAGAGAATGTTTTCCAATTAGATCTACTTCATCTCTGGGAAGCTCTAATGCTTGACCAAGAAAGAACCTCTTTGCTTGACCATTTTTCATTGTATCAATGCGTCACATGAAATAAATATTAAAATAAGTAAATAATTTGATATCTACCATTGGAAAAAATAACAAACATAATTATAAAAAGTTGGTTTAAGATAGTATAAAAAAATCTGAATATTTCCAAATGAGCATTATACTGCAGTAATATGTTAATTAAACCACAGCATAAAATGACAATGAATTTGGTTCTTTTAAAATATATTAGATATTTTTATATGTAGAAACTAAATATTTTAACAAGTATTAATTGAATTTCTCAATGTTTTCAATAAAAATTTACCCTGTATATAAAACAAAACAAAAACAAAGCTGAAAGTCATTCTTCCAGTTCTGCACTTTATTGTAGTGCTTGTTGTCTTATGTACATTTTTGTGAAATAAAATAACAAATTCTTTCCTGAATTAAAGTATCAGGTATTGTTTTATACAATTACTTTGTTTCTCAATTAAATGTCTAGAAATGTATATTAACCAAGTATTCAAGCTTGAAGATTGGTAATTGATTATTTTTAATTTAAAAAATTTTGAAATATAATAATTCTTTCAAGCCTATAGTTTTTCTTTACAGATACTTGGTGGTGATATCAAGAGCCTGTTTAAAAACATAAAGAAGCTTCAGAAATTGTTATATAGAAAAAATATGAAAATCAAGTCGAAGTTTTTAAAGTTAGTGTTTTGGACAAAATGTAAAAAGAAATAATCTTGTGTATTAATACTTTACGTCCTTTGTTATTTATACCGAATGCCCAATATTTTGCCTCATTTCCATAATATGGTATATTCAAAGATACCCTTTATTGTGAGAGATATTATAGTTTACCATTTATTTAGTCTCCTATGGTATTCTATGAGAAATCAAACAGATTAAATACTATTACTAAGTAATTACTCTAATTCAAGCTATGAGACTATAATGCAAGTAATTTGCAGCTTTACCATATTTTTTTATCAGAAAACATTTTTCCCTCATAGCAAACAGATCATGTCTATTTATCCTGATTTTTCTCTCTGTCACCATTTTATATTTTGTACAGTAATTTGTAATACTATTGTATACCCAGCTTCTTTACTCAAAAATAGTCCAAGTTTTTCCAATTATACATAGTCAGTATTTGTATTCAATATATAGATGAACTTTATCCTTTTAATTAAATTGGATATATAGATGAACCTTATATGTACTTTTAAACAGAAATACAGTATTTCAGTTTCTGATTATAAAATTATATGTGAAGATAGAGTAAATAACCTTTCAATAATATAATACAGAGCTCTAAAATCTCTCTGGTTTAAAACAACAAAAACTTGTTTATTTATCATGATACATGTTTATCACACGTTTCTTCTTATGAGCTCTGCTCCCTATCTTCCTGTGTTGGATAGAGACTGACCAATGAGTCACCATGTGAAGACTTGCTGAGTGTCAATGCAAAGAAATCTATAGTAAAATATATTTTAGCTCTTAAGATTTCACCCCAGAAGTGACCTTGGTAATGAATGCTGAAATGTATGATCGTGCCAAACTTGACGGGTACAGTAAAATTCAATTCCACTATAGTCTAGACACTGAGGAATCAGAAATAAACAGTAAACTGCACTAATGCAATAATTTATTTTGTAAATCTCTTACTAATTGATATTTGTTGTCTTTCTTTCTTTCTCTTCCCTTTCCTTTTTCCCTCACTGCACCCTCCTGCCGCACACTCCACCCTCAGTTTCTCCTTTTTCTTGTGCATTTCAGATGTGGTCTCCCTTCAAATTTTAACTCTTCCCCATATTTACTGTTACTGCTGTTACTTAATGCTTCATAGCCTTTATTGGGGTGTATACTCCTTGCTGTCCTAGCTCAGCTTTACTCTTAGGCTGGACTTTATCCCTGAATCTCACAGATGCATCTTTTACAGTCACCCTGTTCCCCCCTCCATCTGTAGAAGACTTCAAATGGTCTGGGCCTAGGATTATTTTCCTACTCTTGACCCAAAGATAGAGGACTTTACCCCTCCTTTCCCCAGCCATAGGAATAGTGAATCTCCTCCTATGATCTGGGAATGGCAGGCTACTCTGCTCTTTTCCCACCAGCTTAAGATTTATTTAGAATGGGATAAGGATCTAGGTGTTTTCTTGTGTCTTTTCCACAATGTTAAATATTCCCTCTCCCAGGCCCTCGCCATGATGAATACATTCTTTTGTTTCTCTTCCTGCCTTTCAGCTTTCTCCTGGGCATCCAGTGAAGTTCTTAACAAAAGAACACAGTCTGCATTCTCAGAGGTTTTATATTGCCCTGCTAGCCCACATTTGGCCTTTGGCGATTTGTTAAACATTTCAGCTGAATTCTTCCTGGCTTCTTCCTCGATGAGGAGGAGCCCACTCCCCATCTCTCCTTGGAGAGGTCTAGATTTTATATATCTCAGGCTAATTAGTTGCTGTATATTTGTTTAGTAATGGGTTAGGGAATTATGATTTGGTAATTGTGTAAGGAACTTACCAGCTTTTACTTTTTAGTGGGAGCTGAAAGTCCTACAATGACCCTGGCTTAAAAATTTCAATGAGTTTGTTGTACAATATGTGACTTGATAACAGGGTCATTCACTTTCACCTTATATTCTTCCTTATTATAGTAGTTATGACTCCTTTGGTTATTATTTATATACTAAAAATCTAATTCAGAAAGCTTAAGTAAAAAAGAAAAAGCAGAAATTAATTAAATTATATATCTAAAAGTTTAGAGGAAGCTTCTAGGTTGGTGAACACATGAAGGTGCTAGGAGGGTGGCATACCCAGAGAGAGCATGGAAGCTCTGTGAGCCTTCCCATAAACCTTGCCCTATGCATCTTTTTCATCTGGCTGTTTTTAGAGTGTATTCTTTTTATCATAAATGGGTAACTTAGTTTAAAAAAAAGATAAAAATTTAGTAAATAAATACAAATTTTAGAGATAGATTTCATTTTTTTCACCTCTAGATATTTAGCCACCCATATAGTTCAAAAATGACATTAGTCCCTACTTTCTCTTCATATATTTTTGTTGTTGGCTGCCTTTCCAGAGAGATTGTCCTCTGTGGTGGCATAAAGACTGTTAGTTAAATAGGCTTACTATCACACAAATCTATGTACAAAAGGAAATATATCTTTTCCTGTGTGTTTTAATAAAATTTCTGGTCCCAACCATCACTGGCTCTACTTGGCTAACATGCTAACCTCTAATACAATTATGGTGGTCAGGGAACAGAATTTTCCTGGAAACTTACTGTTCTACAGATATATATCAGAAGAAAAGGTGGATCCTAAATATTGCTCAGTCAGTCAATAGATGCTAAGTGGTCAATAACCAAAATGGTTAACCATACTCTTCTTAGACTTCATGTGGAATTTCTGTAAAAATTATACTCTTAGTCTAATAAATACCTTATAAAACTTCACACTTTCTTCTTCTTTATGGCATTGTTATAAGTAACAACCTGTGTTACTTACAACAATGCATATTAAGCAAAGGATTGAATCAGTGATTTGAAAGATAAGGTAGCAGAAAACACTTAAACAGAACAGCAACAAGAAAAAAAGAATCCAAAATAATGAAGATAGTTTAAGGAGCCTCTGAAACAACATTAGGCATACTAATATTCACATCATAGGGGTACCAGGAGAAGAAGAGAGATCAAGGAATTGACAATCTATTTAAAGAAATAATAACAAAATACTTTTCTAATCTGGTGAAGAAAATAGACATAAAGGAAAGGAAGCACAGAGAGTCCAAAATGAGATGAACACAAAGAGGCCCATACTAAGACACATCATAATTAAAATGGCAAAGGTTAAAGACAAAGAGAATCCTAAAAGCAGCAAGACAAAAGCAGTTCGTTACCTACATGTCAGCTTCCATGAGACTGTCAGTTGACTTCTTAATACAAACTTTGCAAGCCTGAAGGGGTTGGCACAAAATATTCAAAGTGATGAAAGGCCTGTTATAACCAAGATTATTCTACCCAGTAAAGCTTTTATTTAGAACTGAAGGACAAATCAAGAGCTTCCAAGACATGAAAAAAACTATAGGAGTTCATTAACACCAAACCAGTATTACAAGGAATCTTAAAGGTACTTCTTTAAAACAAACTAAGATAAAAAATATGAATAACAAAATGGCAATAACTATCTATTAACAATTACTTTAAATGTAAATGTATTAAGCCCTCTAATCCAAAGATACAATGGCTGAATGGATAAGAAAACAAAACCCTTACTAT
The DNA here is from genome assembly GCA_004026885.1 of Lyroderma lyra. Taxonomy (NCBI): domain Eukaryota; kingdom Metazoa; phylum Chordata; class Mammalia; order Chiroptera; family Megadermatidae; genus Lyroderma; species Lyroderma lyra. The sequence goes on from PVJL010001433.1 coordinate 233,741, forward strand.
GAAGGGGGACCCAAAAAACTCTAAATTTATTTACAAAATAATGTGTATTTATTCATACATGTTTAAACTTCAGTCACCTTCAAAGTACTCTGCATCTGATGCAATATACCTATGGAGATGCTTTTTCCACTGCTTAAAATGGTTTAGAACTTACCAATTTTGATGCCTTTTAGTGCTTCTGTTTTTTATTTTACCTCTTCATTTCTTTTGAGGACTTTTATCATCCTAAGAAACAAAAGAAGTTGCTTGGGGCAAGATCAGGTAAATAGAGAGGGTGAGGCATGAGGGTCATGCCATTTTGGTCAAAAACTGCCAGACACTTAGTGAGGTGTGGACAGGTGCATTGTCATGCTCTGTTGCTTATATAAATCATCCATCATGAAATGTTGAAAAAGTCTCCAAAAAAATTCACTGGAGCCATATGCAGCCTCTCAAAACACCACTAGCCAGTACACTGATAGATGGATTCCTAGAAGTCACCTAGTGGGGGAAGTCTTTACTACAAGGGGCCCACCTTCCAGAAGATAATTCTGTATTTTTGGGGGGTCCTTCTCATACATATGCTGCCAACAAGAGACTCACTCCAGATCAAAAGGCACAAACAGATTGAAAGTAAAGGGATGGAAAAGGGTATTCACTGAAAATAGAAACAAAAAGAAAAAGCTGGGGTAGCAATACTTACTCCAGACTTTAAAATAGACTTTACAAGAGACAAAGAAGGACCCTGAAATCCCACTTCTTGGTGTTTATCTAAAAGGCTACCTTGAGAAGACATGTGCAGTCACATGTTAACTGCAGCATTGTTTACAATGGCCAAGATGTGGAGGCAGCCTGTGTGTCTGTCTATGGATATATGAATAAAGAGTAGGTGGTACATATATATAATGGAATATTGCTAAGCCATGGAAGTGAATGAGTTCTTGTCATTGGTGGTAGCATGGAGGGTACTGAGCTGAGTAGAGTATGTGAGACCGAAAAAGACAGATGCAATGCGATCTCACTTACATGTGGAATCTAAAGAATGAAATAAACAAAACAGAAAGAAAAGCTACAACAAAGGAAAAGATAAAGCTAAATTATAGTATTAATTGTTCTTGATTATAAATTATAAGTATCTAGACCAATTTCTAAAATCTCCATTATCTTGGGATATCCCAAAATATCATTAAGAAAAAAAATTGTCATAGGCCTCCTGTAAGGAGAAAATGTAATCTTACGGATATTCCCTATGGTAGCCAGCCTCCAAAATGACCCCTACCCCAATTCCTGATTTCTGGGATTCACAAAGTTGTTTAATTCCCTCTAAACTGAATAGGGCTGAACTGTGTGACAAAAATCATAGATGTGTGGAGGCAATCTTCATTCCTTGGCTTTTTCTTTTGGGAGAAACCAGGAACCGTGTCTTGAGGACCCTCTCGTACTCTGTGGAGATGTTCATGTAGGAATCAACTGAGATCCATCACTAATTCAACTTGCCAGCTGTTAGAATGAGCCAACAAGAAAGCAAATTCTGCAGCCATTGTGAAGCCTTCCAATGACTGCCATCCTATTTTACAACTTGACTTCAACTTTATATGAAGAGCTATGTCAGAACTGCCCAGTTCATCTGACTTGCAAAAATTGATATAATAAATATTTATTATTTTAAATCACTAAGATTTGGGATGGGGGGCAATACTTATATAGGAATAGATAAGTATAACTTTCAGTCAAGAACTGCATAGAGTTAAGATTTTATCCTTCCGATAAGCTAACAAGTCAGTTTAGTACAGTTTCATAGATGATGGAGGGAGCATAGTTACAATAGTGGCACTCTGGAATTGGTATCTATTTATGTATATACCTTTAAATAGTAAAAGGTTTTGAGGGAATGTTGGGAAAATGTCTTCATGGTATTTCCACGTGTCTTGTGAGAACTTTTGTCCCTGACTACTATGTTTGCTATACAAACATCTTTGGAGGATAGAGCTAGTAAGGTAAAGTAATTAAATTAATGGATAGCATTTTATTCCTAATGAAACCAATAAATATTCCTACTTTAAATCTGTTTAATTAAAATACATAAAAGAAAAAATACATTTAACAATATTGTGCATTGATTAAAAATAATATTTATTTACAATTTTATCCTCATCAATAACTCACTGAAAAAATATAAATAAAAACTTCTTCATATCAGTTAAAATAGTTTTCTTACTTACTTGAGAGTACTTAGGATAAGAAAATATTTCCCTTACATAATACCTACTTAGAAAAATGAATTTCTAATGAGTATAAACTCATATTTACTAATATTGAATATGGATAAATAATATTTACTAGGATTTTCTCACTAATGGTTAATAGATTTATACCAAATTACAACAGAGTTTTGTTCAGTCTTTCAGAATAATGTGACTATTCAAACATATGAGTTTCTATATGTGTCACAATTTTATAATTAAGCAGGAGATAATACAGTAAAAATATTTTTTCCACTATTAAATGCTAGCACACAAAGCCTCCATATTCTATGCTATGTAGCAATGTTAAGATTTTGATCAATTCTCTCCATTTAAATGATAAATACATTGCTGAATATTTGTAAATACTTAATATTGATTACTAATTATCATTACTGCTTCACAGAACTATATGAAACACAGCTTCCTGTCTGAATTGACACCACTATTTTTCCTTACAATATTTTAAAAAAGCTTTTTATATTACTAAAATGATACATACTAGAATTTTAAAACTAAAATTTTCTTTGTCTATTTTCAGAACTCTGAATGCTTAAATATTTTATTAAATTTAGATATTTACATATTTCAATCCATAGTCAAGAAATGGAAAAGGATGAATGATAAACTTTAAAAAAGAGAATTTGATAAAGTATGCAAAAATATTTTTTGCCAGTGACATTTTGTTGAGGTGACATTTCTTTGAGATAATGAATTATATTTTAAGAGTAGACTAGGATACTTGGTTTCTCAAGAACTCCTAGTTTATTCCAGGGTCTCTTTGAGTCAAGGTGAAACTAGCTGACTAACAATAATTCATTAACCAAATAACCAAATTATAATTATATATTTAAAAATAACTAAATAACACACTATTTTACTATATAAATTAAACATCTGAAGCATTTTTCTTCCTATTCGTTCAGAGAGAGCTGACTGCCCCTCTTCTCTTCCATGTTTAATAAAGGGTTTTCTGATAGCATTACAGTAAATAATCTGAATCCTGAGATGTTTTGTTTAACAAGTATGTTGATTATTTGAAATTAACTGTGTTTTTTGGTAGCTAAATGGCAGTGTGGGATTTGCTTGGTTTGATTCTTTGTTCTATAATTATTGTTTGAATATTCAATAAAATGCTAAAACAAATAAAGCTACTACTAATAAGAATAATTGATTTTATTTGTGTTCTATTCTTTGTCTCCAGACTGTGAAAGAATGCAGCTGTGTTGATTCATTATTAATGAACTACTTTGCAAAGTTAATCCCTGCCTTACCAAATAATAGATTAGCAAAACAATTCAATTGTTCTAACTATTGATTATAAGTGTGATTGCATTAAAATTGATACTCATTTGTAATGTGCCATGATTCAGTTTTGTTTCTCACTAAAATATGATCATTTAATAGGATTGTCAACTAAGTAATTTTACCAGTATATGAAACAATAAATTCTATTTCAGCTTCAACAAATAAAACTGTATACTTTTGTATCTTTTAAAAATATTTACAGATTGGAATCTTATAAGGGAATTTCCAAATTACAGAATTGTCAATATTAGGCTTGTTAACAGATGCATAAACTGTAAAATCAACAACAAAATTTTCATTATATAATTTATAGTAAAATAGCATATTTCTTTTGAATTCAATGCACAATTATTCAGAGAATAAAATATTATATATTTTCCCCAACAAATTTAATAAGACATTTTCACATTAATTTATACAGAAGTTTTCTCATATGTATATGAAGTTAATGTTTAACTTACAGACAGCTGTTTCATGAAGTATCATGTTGTATTTATAATTACAGTTATGCTACAAATAATGATCTAATTTGCTTTATCAGCAAGTAATAACAATCTACTTTCACTTTCCTAATTGTTACCTTATTTTTGTGCTTTTGTTTTTTGCAACACCATCTGCTTATTATATCTCTCTCAAGTTTAAGCCTAACAAGTTCCTTTGAAAAAACTTTTTACATCTGTTTCAGTTGAGTGAGGCTTTTTTCTTCCTGTAATTCAGTGCTTCAATGGAAATACTTGATGATTAATACCAAATAGTCTCCAAGGAATTGGGTATCTAATGATTACAAATGAATATTTCTGCATCTGAAGTCAAGAAGTCAAGTGAGATGTTTAATGGTTTTCTATAGGCAGTTTTTGCAAAAAAGAAAATCTTTCAAATAAAATTTAACTAGAGAATTACTTTTAAAGATTTAAGTACTCTTCCTTTTTATTTTCCATCATGGAAGGCAACACTATCACTGAAAACAGAGAAAAGAGACTGCCAGCTCTGTGCAAATCTGAGAAAATTAAAAACTCTAGCTGACAGCCAGCAGAATTTAAAAATTGCAAACTTTCTTAGAAAGACCATATTCAAAACTTTAAGAACAAACTCAAAAAGTGCAGATGGTAAGAGAATGAGCATATTATAAATAATTATAATGACTTCAGTACTCAGTTGGAGATGTCACATAAATGAGCACAGGACAAGCAGTACAGGATCAGCAAAACTTGGGCCAAGCCAGAAGCATCAAATAAATCTGAACATGGAGCGTTATTTAAGCCTGGGCTGAGAGATGGGAAAATCATATGTCTGCTATAGGTCTTTTAGGCTTAAACAGTAATTCCAGCTCTTTTCTTATCCTTTCTAGAGTACCTGCCAACACACATGCATATGTTGCATTCTAAAATATTACCCATTTACTTTTCTCAGGCACTCTTCAGAATCCAAAAACTTACCTGTTTACATATTTTTTTGTCTATTTTTCTTTTATCACCACTAGAAATCAAGCTTTATGAGAAAGGTTCTTATGCTGTCTCTATATGCCCTGTCCTACATAATAGCTAAAGGTTATATGTAGCTATTTATATTTAAGTTAAACCTGAATATTATTTCAAAAGTTTCTTTTCCATACTTGAAATATTCAATGGTCATATGTGGCTACGTGGCTACTATATTTGGCAATATGAGCTTTACTTTCTATTAGTGGTTATATTTATAGTTTGAAGTTTTCTAAAGATTATAGTTCTCATTTTACCAACATAAAAGTGCAACAGTCAGCACTGAGTCTTTCTAAGTCAAATGAAGAAATGAATTCTCCTGCTGTTATTTTTTTTTGCTCTCCTGGATTATCACTTTATCTACTCAGTTTCCTAACTAGAATGAGGAAACCTAGACATAGGAAAGTACAGTTTCATAATGTTATCTTTGTCATTTCTCTCTGAAGTTTATTAAAACTCTGCAAATGGGACCAGTTTCCTCAATACATAAAATTGAAAAATTATCTCTGAATGATTTGTTTCCATAATTGTTTTTGCCAGAATTTGGGTATAAATTCTTATTTAAGTGATATTTTGTTTGGAGTAAAAGTCTTTTATTTATTTCATTTATATTATAACCTCCTATGCTTACATTGCTTTGAAGCACTAAGGAAGCTTGCTTTAATACTTCACTCCTCATTTTAGAATTCTAATTTGGGGGAAAAATGAGATTATGCACTACTTAGCCTACCATATTCCACTTAAGTTCTACAAATATTGTCTATCAGCAAGAGTGAAATAGGTTCTAAAATGATTACTGTAACTCATCTATTTTTTTCAGCATTCTCTTTTACAAACTGATAGAAACTAATAAGTCCTATCAGAAATGTATGCACTTTTGATGGGTCATTCTATCCTGGGCCCAGAACGTTTTATTTTAGCTTATTTTGTTTCATTTCAATATCATCCAAATTATCATGTAACATGAGGTGAAAAATTTTCTTTTGACTCTTCATTTATTTTCTATTGTTTATTTTCCCCATTTAATTGTGTATCAAATAGTGGTATTTTTGTAAAACGTGATAATACCACCATTTTCCTCAAAATTTCTAAAGTTACGCTATCCCCAAAATTAATTAAGAAAAACAAATCTAAGTATTTTTATGTATAGCTAATGATAAATCTTGCATCTTACTTAAAAATGCCATTAATGTTCTGTTGTCTATAGTCCCTCTTACATATTTACTTTGCTGGGATTCATTTCTCTAGGTAATATATATTGAAATAGCACTTCATTTTCATTATTATTACTTAATTTTTTTCTACTAAACATTAGAGAAAATTTCCTCTGTTTTCAACCCAAGAGAGAATCTGGCACATAATATATATTTAAAAAATGTCCAATGACTACATGAAAAAAATAATGCATTCATGAAGATCCAATTAATTAGTAAATCCATATGAACATTATTTTTTTAAGATAAAAGAGGAAACTACCCAGATTCTTACGGCAGCTAAATAATATTTTGCCATATTAAATAATTCACACATACAATGCCAGGCACTAACAATATCCCTTTGTTATGAGCTGGTAATCTACACCAAAATCATAAGCGTGTAATTCTGTAACATAACAATATCATAACTACGTCAACATAACTTCTTTAAAAAGGGCATTACTCTGCTGGACCTTGTATATGTACATCTAAATAAAACATATCATTTTTCAAAGAAATAGAAAAAAAGATAATCAAATTTGTATGGAACCACAAAAGACCCCAAGGTACCCTGAGATGAAATAACAAAGCAGGAGGTATCAGACTCCCTGACCTCTAACTATACTACAAATTCACAATAACCAAAACAGTATGAAATTCACAAAAAACAGACACACAGATCAATAGAACAGAATTGGGAGCCCAGAAATAAACCCACATATTGGCAACAAAAGAGACAAAATCATACAATGCAGGAAGGAAAGGACTCTGGGAAAACTGAAAAGTCACATGCAAAAAGAATACAACTTGACTCCTATTTGACACTATATACAAAAATTAAATCTAAAAAGATCAAAGACCTAACATCTGAACAACATCTATAACATCTGAAACAATCAAATACATAGAAGAAAACATAGGTACTAACCTACAGACTTCGGATTCAGAGAGTATTTTATGAATTTGACTCCAAAGACAAGGAAATCAAAGCAAAAATAAATGGAACAACATTAAACTCAAAAGCTTCTGCATAGCAAAAGAAACCATCAACAAAATAAAAAGACAACCAACCACACTGGAGAAGATATTTGCAAACAACACCTCTGTTAAGGGGCTAATATCCAAGTATAGAAAAAACTCACACAGCTCAACAACAAAAAACAAACAATCCAATTAAATAATGGGCAGAGGACCTGAATAGACATTTTTCCCAAGAAGACATATAAATGGCCAATATATACATGTAAAAATTCTCAACTTCATTAGCTATTAGAAATACCCAAATCGAAACTACAATGAGATGCCACCTAACACCTGTTATAATGCCTATTATCAATAAGACAAGACAAAAAGTTTTGGAGAAGATTTAAATAAAAGGAACCCTCATATACTAATGGTGGGAGTGTAAACTGGTAAAACAACTATGGAAAACAGTATGGAGGTACCTCAAAAAAATTAAGAATGGGGCTACTTTATGACCTGGCAATCTCTCTTCTGGGTATGTACCTGAAAATTTTGAAAACATTCATCTGTAAATATACATATATACATATACATATACATATACATACATATATATACATACACACACACACACACACACACACACACATATATATATATATATATATATATACACACATACATATATATATATATATATATATATGTTCATTGCAACATTATTCATGGTGGCCAAGACATGGAAACAACCCAAATGTCCTTGGAGGGGTAATTGGATAGAGAAGATGTGGTACGTATGCACAATAGAATACTACTCATCCATAAGAAAAGATGAAATACTGCTATTTTCAATAACATGAATGGAATTTGACAGTATCATTCTAAGTGAAATAAGTAAGATGGAATAGAACTAGAACCACATGATTTCACTCCTATGTGGGATATAAAACAGAAAACAACAAACAAACAAAATGAAAAATCATTGATACATAGTGGTTACCAGAGGGTAAGAGGGGTGAGGGAAGTCAAATATATGGTGATGAAAGGAGACTAAACTTTGAGTGATGTGCACGTTACACAATATACAGATGATGTATTACAGAATTGTACACTTGAAACTTATATAATCTTATTAAACAATGTCACCCCAATAAATTTCCTAGAATATCTTAGATAGAAAGTAAACAGATACAGATTTACAATATCTAATCCTTATTTAGAAAGTCATATTAATAATTAAAAAAATTTTCCTGAGAGATGTTTAGTACATTTAATATTGTACTACAGGAAATAGCAACAGCAGGGACAAACTGTAATCACAAACCTATACCTTTCAAAAATATTTTAAAAGGGAATTTTTTTCTTACACATATCTTAAAATGAAATAAATAAATCCTTAAAGTTAGAAAATTTCCAAGACACTTTTGGGTAACTTGTTTGCATTGAATTAACAGTTTTAGCTAAAATAATCTCCAGTGAATATCATTTAGATGTAAAAGCTTTCTTTGGCACATTAAGAGTAAGCATTTCCAGAATTTTTGAAGTGTGCTTTCCTGAATTCTGTTCAGGTTTTGTTTAGAGTTATATGTATAATCGAACACTCTCAGAATAGAGGTTAGGTATGTCTGCCAGTGATTAAAAATGATAGGCATGAAACAGTTTCACTTTAAAACACTGGTTGCAAAAGTAATTAGATATAGATACAAAGAAGTATATTCAAACTGTTAATAACAATTTTTCTTTCAAGAAAAATACTTTAAGTAAACTATAGCAAAGATTATTTGAGGGTTACAAAAATTTAGAATATAGACTCCTAGACTTGTTCATGCAAAAAATTTTTCATTCAGCATTCATATTTTGGTGTTTTTAAAAGAATACTCTAGAAGACATATATAAAACTCATTTGAGAAAAATAGTATAAAGTCTAATCATGTGAAATTGCAATAAAAATGGTTAAATGTTGAAAATTTCATACGGATCATGCTAATAATCCATGCAGAAATATCAGTGAAGAGGTAGTTTTAATGAGAGAGAGAGAGAAAACATTGCTACTTCTACTAGTTGGTGGCAATAGATATGTCATTTAGTAAAGAGGCACTTAAGGAAAATCCAAAGGATTTAGTAACTATCTGAGGTATGAGCAAAGGGTCAGTGGCGTGCAAGGTGGCTTTCTTCTTTATGGCTTGAACACCGGCAGATTGTGTATTTTGTGGAGTATGGAGCACTAAGAGAGGAAGAGTTTTATTTTGAAGGGTGGGGCAGCAATGATACATTCAGTATGATGTAGGTCACATTCACATAGTATTTAGAGGTACCACTAAGACATCCTAGTGGAGGAATATAAATGATAGTAGGATTAGTATATGTTAACACTCATTGACATGTTTGCTCTTCAGGCATAGACATGTTGAAACAGGAGAAGGTATAAGATTATTTAGGAAAGCGTGTAGCGTGAGATAGGAGAACCTAGAGCGATTTCGAGAATTACCAAGATTTAAGTGGTAGAAAAAATAAAAATTTGTCCAAAGAAAGAATATTCAGTGTTGTAGAAAACTAAGAGTATGTTGTGGCATAAGGAGAATTAGAGACTTTTTGGTGAGTGATCAGTAGTGTCAAGAAATATAGAGATTCTGAACAGAATAATGGTTGAAAAGCATCCATTGGATTTATTCTTGTGGAATTAGTTGGTAATTCTGATACAAGCAATCAGAGTAGTTGAAGTACTTTCTTTACTGGAGTGGTAAGGAATTAGTACAGAGTCATTAAAGATGATAAGATCTATATTTATTTACATGAAAATGTGTTCATAATTTAGTAATAATATTTTAAACATCAGGTTATAAATTATTAAAATATAATCTATTTTATAAGAATATATGTAAATATATACATAGGAGTATTAAATGACTGTAAAACTTGAGCAAAAAGTATGCACCACACCGTAGCTTTGAACTTTATAGTATTTCATTAGAGGCTTTCTTTGAGAAATAAAGGGATGAAAAAACCACAATTGAAGCAAGTCAATGATTGCACAATGAATAATTAGGAGCTACTATTCTATTCAGGAAGTCTTGCCCCTACCTCCCTAAAATGAGCAGTTTACTGAAATTATGCATATATCTGGTTTTTGATGCATTTGCAACTATTTTGTAACGTCTGCCAATGAAAAAAAAATTAAAAGTAAGACATGTAACAAAGATAGAAGTATCTTTGATACATAACCTTTCATTACACAATTTAAATTTCTGGAACAATGGTTTCAATAAGACTAAGATGGAGGAAAAGTACCTGAAGAACAGTATGTTCATATTTTCAATAACAATTATTCCAGAATGTCTAGACAATGTTCACATAAGTGTTGAGTTTTTTGAAAGTATCTTAAAGCTTGATAAAAATATCAATATGTCTAAAATTTTAAAATCTGAAATACTCTGTATTATGTTTAGTAGGACTATATATTATATTATATTATATACTGGGGGAATTGAAACATATTAAAACTGGTATTGAGGTCATAATCATATATATTCCTCTTTATAGATGTGACGTCACTTGGGATAACTAATCATAATAGCTCTACTGAAATTCCTATAGATCAATTGTGCTGGATTTTCACAGATAAAAGTTAGGTTACCAAATGTAAAAAGTATAAATGTCAGGTCAGAGAAATGTTCATGTGGACTATGTAATACATTTCATTGCCTTGAGTTGGCCAGATTATTGCTCCAATTCTTCATTATGTTTCTAAGCATGCTATATTTAATTATAAACTGAAGAACAATTGTAATTGTGACCTTTTTCTCTCATGAAAAATTAGAGATTAATTTATCAATTTCAAAAATATAATCTGAATTTGGATATTATGTGGTGCTAATTACGCTTTATATTTAAAATTGTTTTCTTGTGGTTATATGAGTATACTTTTAAAACTCTCTAATAGCAGGGGTGCCAAAAAATGCATACACATTTTAAGAGATGTTATTCATGTATAATTTTTCGAAGTTGAATTGAATTACGGTAGCCATGTGTAGTATGATGTTTGATCAAAAGATGGCATTAATTAAATGAATGCTACTGTTACCATGCAACAGGCAGGACAGTCTAAGAAAATGGTGGAAGCATGGTTGTCATTGGAGGAACACAAGACCACTTTTAAAGTGATATTTGAAATTTGAGAATGTTGTTTGAGTTTTCTTCATGTTTTCCTGACTTAACACCCCTTGACTTCTACCTATGAGGGACCTTAAATGATGTGGTGTCCTGTACCAGCTACACTGGCAGTACTTCAGGAAGAAACTGAAATGACATTTGCAGCGATATTTTGGTCAGTGTTGCTCAAGCAGTAGTTTGCCGTAATCAGAAGTATTTAGAGGTTCCCTGGTGATGTAGTGGCTAGGCTTTGGCGCTCTCTACGCTGTGGTCTGGGTTCAATTCGCAGCCAGGGACCCCCACCTCCCAAAGAAAAAAGAAGTGTCTGGACGCTGATGGTAACCACTTTGAGCCCCTCTTCTAATTGCAGAATGTGGAATAAATAAGTGGAATGTGTGTATGTACATATGTATGACTATGCCCAGACATAGAAATATTCTCAACAGTGAGGTTTTTATTCATAACAATGAATGTAGTAAATCCTAGATGTTAATAAATAGCATCTCTGAAACGTTTCAATTATTTTTCATTCTGTTCCAGAATCTAAAATGGAGATGAGCCAGCCACTTCCATGGGTCTGGTTTAATAAGACCAATTCCTTAATAGCTTTTCCTCTACAAATAATTTCTCAAAAGCAACAGAATTTTCCCAATGGCCTCCATTACTGTGACTGACAGAGAATATGGAGGGAGGTGGCTAACACCACCACAGTGTAAGAAGCAATGTTCCAGTATTACCATTTTTGAAGTGGTGGCAGGTGTGAATCAAATTAGCATATAAAGGAGAAAAAGCTCTTTGGTAAGTACTGCTTTCACTTCCATTCAAAGAAGCTGTATTAGGAGCTTATTTGGCATCCAGTAGTCTTGCTTTCCTTACTCAGTCAGAATTAACCATTACCAGGTTATATTTTGAATGTTGTCATTCCATGTATTTGATATGGATGGGGAATGTTATTAAATTATTATTTTAGCCTCCAGCACATATTATTTGAGAATCCCAAAAATACTTTCACAGAAAAGCACTAACTAAAATAAAAGGCTGTAGAAGATTTGTTCTTATGTACGAAGTTTGTTTTCATTTCATTATAACAACTAACTACAAGGTGAATAATTATCACATTACTACAATGAAATTATAAGAATCACATTAGGTATTTGCTTTTGTCTAGATATTTCTTTTAAAATTTTGTTCAATAAATCCTTTTATTGAGAGAGCCAATACTTAGTAAAAAGTTAGGCCATGCTATAGATTTTTTAAAATTACATCCATTCCCATAGATTTCATAAATATAACTTTATATCCATTAACATATTTACACAGCTATGCTTTCTATTAACATGTTCATGGTGCTACTAATTGTGTTGCAGATTTTGAACCAAGGTATGCTTATTTCGAAGTCCTAAAACATGCTAGCTTTATGAAATTGCTGCAGACATCAAAATAAATATTTTGGTAATATAAAAATCACCTAGATGAGTATTTTCATTTACAAGTCCTAATCCCAATGACTCAGATATTAATTGCTTATTTTCTTTACAGTACACATTCTGTACTGTAAAGAGTTTTTATGATATATTATTAATCTCTATTTTTAATCTCTCCTCAACTTGAGGGCAGGGACCCTGTGGTTGTTTTATTCATCACTGTACTTACATAAGCCAGAGCATTTTTTTGGCTCTAGGCATGGGCTCAATAAATATTTGTTGAATTTTAAAAATAGTTTAATGTGTGATAATTTCAAATTTATTTCATTTTTAGAATTTTAAAGTCATATTGTTTTAATTGTATGCAATTAAAATGAAATATTTGTAAATACTTAGGTAATGGCAATAAAATATAGTACCATAAAAATTAAAAAAAGATGTTCTAAAGATGTGGATATTGGAAAAACATTCAGAATAATCCCGCTTTATTTTTAAAATGTATACCACTTGAAATATATTGCCATTCATAAGACTTCTAAAATTATTATATCAAATACAAATCTAGGCCTCTAAAAGTTACCAAAATTCTAAAAATTATAACGTAAAATATAATATAATTAAGGTAAAGTTATTTTGATAGTTTGCTTAAAACAGCGTATTTTAAATCTGATTTCAACCCAAGAAAAATTAAATGGATACCCATATTTTTTCATATTTGATTCTTAGGTGATGTGTTTATTCTCCAAGCTCTGTCATTCTACCATCTACTCCATGACTTCCATTTATTTTTTGAAATAATTTGTATGTTTGCTTTCCACAATACTGAAGTGTTACCACTGGTAGAACTTTTTTTTATTGCCTTTCTTAACCAATATTTTATGCAGGTTTACTTTTATTTTTTTCTATTTTGGTTTCCTTGAATTTCTGCCTCATTGTCTCCAATTCTCCTTTGGTCTCTAACATCTCTTTTGTGGATAACAGGTTACTTTTCTAAAAAGTAGGTTTATTCCTTGTAGAAATTAATTGGCAGATATGTAGTCTCTCAGAATTTGTGGTAATATTCTCTTTCCTTTGAAAGTTCAGGGGCACACACTATTTTGTTGTTTGTTTATTTTATTCATCCTTAATTAGGAAGAGAGCTAGCCATGTCAGAATTTTTATGAAATAGTTTAATCATATGCTTTATGATGACTAAATAAAACTCAATTCAAACCATAAGTAAAAAAGAGAATTTATTGGCACGTCTATCTAAAATTTCCAGTGGTTGATCAGGTATGGATGAATCTAAGGTCTCAAGTGACATTATCAATGAGCCATATTCTATATTCTATGGCTCATTGATAATCCATTTATTTTGGACTCATGCAGGCAGGCTCTTCATATATTTTGGCAAAATGGCCATCACATGGTTTATTTTCAGAAACCTTTGCTCAATTATCTTCATTTTCTCTATACTGCAGTTTCAAAAAAATTATTATTATTAATATGAATTTTCTCCTCAGGCTATTTGTGAAGCAGTCACTTTGGTCAGAGGTGTGAATGTGCTGGTTCAACCTTGGTTTCCTGCCCATCTCTAATGATAAAGGAATTGATTAGTCATCTCAACTGCATTAAATAAGAGTTTGAGGAGAGTCTCCAGATAAAAGACGACAGTGAGGATATGGTTGCTGGAAAGAAGTAAAACAAGTGTCTGCTACACACAGATCTTATAATATTGCTTGATTCTGCTCACTATCTAGAAAATGCAAGGTTCTCTGATTCAAGAGTAATGGCTTGGATTTCAGTCCACTATTTCTGATTAAAATAAATCAAAGAACTGCATGATTTCACTCATATGCGGAATATAAAGCTTAAAGCAAAGAAAAAAAGAAATGAACAAATAACCCATGGACACAATCAGTAGTTTAATGTTTATTTGGGGACGAGTGGGTTAGGGAGGGGAGAAAGGGGAGGGGGTGGGAGAGGAAGGGGGGAAGCTAAATATAAGGTGATGGAAAGAGAAGTCACATTAGGTGGTGAACTTATTATACAACAAGTTGACAATGCACTGTAGAGTTGTATGCCTGAAACCTATGTAATCCTTGCTAACAGATGTCACCCCAGTAAGTCTAACAATAAAAATGAATTAAAAAAAAAGATAAAATGCAGCTCATAGGTGGTAAAAAAAAATCTGAAAATGATGATAGAAACAATGGAAGTTTTAAAAAGTTGGTTCTAATTTGAATATTGCAAGTATTTATAGATCATTTGACTTTCAGGACCTCCATTTTCTTAGGTAAAAGTTTAGGTAATTATATTCTCTGAGATACAAAATTTATGATTAAGTAATTAGCTTGTGAGTTGCTCTTCTGTATGTCACTATCTCTCTCTCTGTGCCTGTCACTGAAGCATAAAATAAGGTGTGCAGTCCCTGTCTTTTCAGACCATTTTGTGTACAGTGGAAGTAAACTAAACTGAATGGAAAGAATGTACCATGAAATATGTGAATAAGAAAATTTTTCACTTTCTCACTGCAAGAATTAAGTTGTGGATCATTTTGTTCAGTTGATACAATGTAGATTTTTGTTGATGTGATATGTATTAGCCATATAAATCCCATTTGTGCATAATTTAATAAAGTCCATAACTGTTTCTTCTCTATTCTCAGCCCTCAAATACTTATGGTACTATGTAAGTGAACCAACTTACCTAATTGAAATAATAATAATAATAATTATAGCAGCTCATATTTATCAAATGCTTCTTTTAATTAAACTATATTGCATACCATTTAATTAACAACATAAAACTTTAATTATATTGTATATATTTATGAACTCATATTTGTGGAAACCTAGTAATACCTGATTTACTTTTCAGTATAATAAGAATATACTAATATGAGTGCAACTACTATTTATGTGGGACATAAAAAATTATGTGATATGTTATGAATATCTCCATGTTAATTAGGGGTTGTCACATTGCTCCTGAGGTATATATTTTTAGGACACATTTGCTATTGATTTTACAATACAAATTAAATAATTCAGTTTTTTATTACCCCCAGTTCCACTGGAACATGTAACTTTGAATTATTTAAGTTTTAACCTATTTTGCTACTTGTGAAACCATATTTGAGTCATTTTTGCTGTATGAAAATTTATCAAACTTTCACAATGCTACTGATTTTTATCTAGTAACATTTAACTTATCAGATGTACAATGTACTGTAAATTTCACTCTGTAATTCTTAACCTATTCCTCATCAAACTTAAATATATATATTTTTAAGTAAAAATCATATAGGCTTTCCATAAACAAAAGCCATCATTCACTTTTTGCTTTTTATCACATTTTTTCATGATACACATTGTTTAATTTGTAAGGTGAGCCATTGTTCTGAGAGCCTCTATAATAATATACATTCATTCTTTGCTTTGTGATGTAGTAACGACTTAATGGTGCTATAGTTATAATTATAATGTGAACACTTCAACTGTCACTGGGCGAATGTGCTCTTTGAGTATGAAAGGTAGTAGACACAATTTGGAGGTTTGCTGAATAGGAAAACATTAAATGCCAATTGATAATAAAAGAGTCTATATGAGAAAGGCAAACTAGAAAGCAGTGGAAATGAGTTTTTTTGATATACTTGTCATTCTCAAAATGGATTCTGAAGAAATATTGAATTTACCTGTAATTTATTCTTTGATTTTCTATATAGTGACATTATTTTCAGTGTTTCATGTAGTAAGAGTGAACTCTCTACTGTTATGAAAATGAATGGCAGTTTTCACTGTAAAACTGCATAATATTAATACACTGTACACATGTAAAACAGGATGAAGAATTGTGTCTTGATTATTTCAGATGCAACAATGCATTTGGTACTTTATTCATAAAAATTAAAATGTTTTAAAATAAGAAAAAATTATTTGAAGGCTATACTAAGTTCTTAAAATTAATAAAAATATATTTCAGAGTATGCAAGAAAAACAATGTATTCAAAGGGTCCAGAAAATAAATTAAGGAAAATGAATATTTTAGACTTAAAATATCTAAATTTTGTGTTTTTTAATTTTATTTTTTGCTTTGCTACATTGAACAATCATCACTCCTTAATTGTTTTACTAGATTTCTTAACAAAGTAATCAATGTTATCACACCAATAAGCTAATTTTTCCATAGTTCTATTTCACTGATACTAATACAATTTAAAGTTCTTGAGGGAACAGGTTGAATTTGTCATATAGCTTCAGGAGGAAATAAATATATACATATAAAAGACAGATGATGTGAATTTTTAGCAGCTTGAAATATCTGTAATGGTCAAACTTTGGTTCCTTGTGTGTTGATATGAGGGCTGTCTGGAAAGTATCCAGCCATATAATATGAAAAATAGAGGCATTTATGGCTGGAATTTTTTCTGGACAGCCTTCACATAAGGGAAGATTGTGTTTTTTGTATCTTCTTTCAAACTGTACTTTACTTATGCTTCTTCTATTGGTTTAGAAAAAGGATTATTTATCTTTTAGATGATATTAAATTAACATACTCCTTAACAAAAAAAAAAAGGATAAGGCACTAATGCACTAATTCTGTTTCTTTAGCATGTCTTCTGCAGCCTAACCTATACATTCAAACATCAGTTGGAAATGTCAACTGCCTTTGACACTGGCCAATTGATGAAAATGGTTTGTCTTATTGACTTAATTCCCACAATTAGACCTGTTCACCATGGCTGCTGTATTGTGTGCTTTTAGCTACAGTGACCTGTGCTGTTGTAAGAAATAAGTTTTGGAAATGGTCTTTATTCTCCCAAATAAAGTTAGTACATCCAGATTTGGAAACTGACAGCAGTAATATTCCCCAACTAAAGCTGGAGCTTAGCCCTGTTATACTTATTAAAAAGCCTATTCATACAAATTAAATCCATTCCATATCCTGGCCTCTGATGACAGCTCCATTTTTTCCCTTGTCTGGTTTGAATTACCTCAAGTCTGTACCCAGAAAAAAATTTATCCCTTTCAAGAGACTTCTCCAAGCCTTTAATAAATTCACATGGGTCGTCCCATTAATGTAGTGAATTTGCATTATTATTTCATTATGAGGAGGAAAGAAAGCGGATTAGATCTCTTCCAGCATTGGCAGAGCCTAATTCAACCTGAACACATGATTAAAGCTGGCATTTATGACTGTAACTGTCAAAGAAAACTAATTGTAAACGGAGAGCTATGGGTAATTATGGCTTTTGCTATTAAACCATTTCTCTCCTATTTATCACAGAGCCAACTACAGACTTTACTACTGTTTGCATTTAGTTCTCTGATTATTTTGAACCTACTTATGCAAATGAAAGTTGATCTATATTCTCAAATTGAGGGCTTTATGTAGAGTTAAGTTCAATCATGTATTAAAGATGCATGGTTTACTTTTTTCCTGTAATTTTTTTTTTTGAAAAGGCGAAGCGACACTGACACCACTGTGTCAAAGATATTGTGTCTTGCATGTTTTTAAAAATTACAAATCCTGAAGCAGTTGCCTGGTAATTAGTTTGACACATATACAATTTGAACTATCTTTCATAAGATATTTTAAAAAATTATTCCCTATTATGTGCACATGTATATGCTAGGGCCTTTAGAATATGTATATACATGTTTATATATCTTATATTTATATAGATATGAATATGTATAACATAGAGAATAAACATGTATAACTTTGTATATAGAAAGATGCATACTATACATAATTATATGTACACATCCATGTATGCATGCATATATATACATACATACAAACATGAATATATTACCACTAAACATTACAAACTTTATGTAACAAATGTTGTAATAAATATCTTTATAATTTTATGGTAGGTGTATGGGGAAGTGGCTAATCACATAAGCTCTAAAATATATCTACTTAGGATTCAATTCTAGTTTTAGCATTTACCAGCTATGCACATTTGTACAACATCCTCATTTTAAAAATGCATAAATATTATTATGATTAGGATAATAAATAAAATAATTGTAAAGTAACTTGCATATGATAAATGCTCAGTTAATGTGAGCTTTTAGCTAGTTTTATAAAATACTATTATTATGAATGTTAATCACTGTGTTTCTATGAATTCGTGTGACAATGTATTTTAAGGTGGAAATATAGTAAGAGCGAGAGGTATAATTTAACTGTATGTTTCATTTTATGGGATAGTTCTAATTTATAAAATTGTATTCAGCAAAAGCAATTACTTAAAAGCTTAAGTAGCAGAATTTAATTTTTACAATTGTAAAAATTATTTATAAAAAAATTTTCATATCAAATGAAAAATAACTTCTTTGTCTAATTCCCTGGTTTTCAGTTCAGGGAATAGTTTCTTTAAATCATATGAAATACTGTGGATATTGAGTGAATTAAATTATATGTTGAGGATGCAGGTGTGAGGCTACATTGAATGAATGAACATCAGTGTAACGATAGCAAACATCAGTACTACATGCGTAAAGTTTTTTAAAGACATATTTAGAAGCAAAGAAACAAAAATGAAAGAAAAAAGTTTTTTGTTTTTTGCTTGAATTATCTGATTTCTTTTTTTAAGCCTAGAGGTATCTTAAACATGTATAGGTAATGAGTTATAAAAAAATATTTTGTTTAAAGTATTACAATACAATTTTACTTTATTCCTTCTTCCCTGTTGTTGTCTGAAGTTTTCTTCGGGCATTTACTCTTATAATTATCTAGAGCACTATACAGTCCTGTATGCCTGTGAGGACTCTGCAAATGGATGTCCCTATCTTAGCAGTAAAAAAAAAATCATTAATCAGTTCTTTATATTGAAATAGCAAAAGGAGCATCAGGCATAGAATGTTTGAGAGAAAAAAGTGAAAGTGTTCAATTTATCAAGGTCTAAAATGAATCAAATGCAATAGAAAAAATACAATTTAATGAACAAGTGTTTAAATGAGAAATGACTGGAAGGCTTTACTGATAGAGAAGTAGATGTGCTTTCTATCAGCCAAAAAAATAAGCCTGCACTTTCCAGTGAGATTTCTAGACATAAAAGTAAAAACTAAGATATGTCATTCATGTGCCTACTTTCAGACACAGAGAAATCTAGGAGATGTAAAATATAACAATAACACTGAAGTTTAAGAGTTCATAAAAACTTCATAATCTAAAACTGTGTTCCTAAGACACACAGCTCACAAAATGTTTGTTTGACTTGAATATGGTTTCTACATATAAAACTATACATATCATTTTTCTTAATTGTATATATAATTTTAAATTGTAAATTACACCTCAATAAAGCTGCAAAAAACAATGAGCTTTGATTAAATAATGTTCAAAAAAATATTACCAGAAGTCCAGGAAAAAGCATAACATAATTTAGTGAGATTTGTTCCAGTACAAATCTCTGGATTGGTTTGATATTAGGTATATATTAATATAATTTACACTATTTGGAAAGTGCAAAAATATTATCTGAGCATTTTGTGTATGGTGATAATTTCTTTAACAAAATAACTAATTAAAAAAATAACTCTTAAAAATAAAAAAATGGAAATAGATAGAAGTTTCCATAGCATGATAAAATATGTTCATCTCGACCCAAAGGCTAGAATAATTCACAATGAGAAGATACTAGAAGCCTTTCCACTAAAGTCAGGAATAAGACAGAGATATTCCCTATTACCATTATTAGTCAAAATTTTTCTGTAGCATTATCCAATAAAATTAGAAAAAACAAAAACATATAAACATTGAAGAAGGTTAACCAATGAGTTAAGGAGAATAAAGAAAAATTAATTTATGGTAGTTGAACAAAAATTAGCATATACTGATAGCTACTAATGTAAAACAATAACCTTTATATGTACACTTATATAAAAACTAGAAGCCAGAAGAAATATAATGCAGGAAATGTCCCGTTTATATTAGTTATGAATAAGATAAGTTGAATGGAAAATAAATTTTGCAAGAAATGTTCAAATAACATATTAAAAATATTAAAAGTATGTAATATGTAAAATGTAACATTTACATAGTACAAAAAAGTGACGCAAAGAAAGTTGTAAACAGAAAGGCTAGGTATTTTCTTAGGAAAAAAGTTTCAGTATGATCAGCTTGTTTAGACCTCCTCTTACTTCACATATTTAATGTTGAGACATTTAAAATTTCCATTAGGATCTTACTGAATTTACTAGTGATCACTATTAACTATTTCATTACTGACTTCAGACTGACAGGATATTACCCTTCTTGGCCCCTTGACAACCGGGCCAACTGACTCATTCTTCATGAATTAGGAGAGGAAGTTACTTGTACCCTTCCAACCTAGGCCAGTAAAAAGTCTCTGGGTACTTTCATATCTCTCTGTCATTTTGAGGCAATCTTGGAAGAGGCTTTGTTTTGAGATGGTGTGTCTAAAGATGGGAACAATCGGACTGTTGATCTACATTGTTGAATAGAGCTATATTAGGAGTTATTTGGACATGGCACAATTTGTGGACATGGAACAAAACAAAACATAATAAACTTTTTTCTTAGGCAACTGAAAATTAATAATTGTCTGTTCCTACTAATTAAACATCTTATTCTGACTAACACAAAGAAAAACTGATATCAGAAATGATTTTTTTACATAATAACCATAAAATATGTGGCACTGACAACAGTAAAATACTATTACAATTGTAATATTTAATATATACAGGCAATATGGAATTAGCACTTCATTAAAATATGGAAACATTTAGATTAGATTAAAAATTAAACCTGATCATATATTATTTATAAAAAAAACAAACAAATATAAAAACTTGAAAATATAAGGTAAAGGTATCTTGGTCAAATTAAAATATAAAGAAAGCCATATCAGCACTTCTGGTTAACATGGTAGTGGTGGATATATATAAGAAAAAGAAGATAAAAGGTATAAGATTTTCAAGGACCTTAAGAAATCTTTTGTCATTCACAACTATTATGATTTTTATAAAAAGCATAAGATTCTGACAAATTTATCCCATTAATAAGAATATGTAGTAAAATTTCTGAACATAATATAAATAATTTCTAAAATAAAATTACATTTTAATGTATGATCATGAACCATTTAAAACATTATAAACTATCATTTATAATAGCAATAATTATTATAAAGTGTCTCAGAATAATTCTAACAATAGCTGTGCAATAATGTTTATGGAGAACATTAAAAACTTTATGAAAAGACATTAAAGTAGATACTATATTGAAATGTATAACATATTTATGAGAAGAAAAATATCCTAAGTATGGTAATCATCCTCATATTAATTTATAAATTTCTGACAATTCCAACAAAATTTCTTTCAGTTTTTTTTTTTTTTTTAATTTGGCTAGTGGATTCTCAACATAGATAAGAAAGTAAATGGCTAAGAGCAGCCAAGAAAATTTTGTAGAACAATTTAATGAGGCTTAACCTCATTAATTATTAAGAAAATATTAAGTTGTAGTAAGCAAATATTAAGCTCCAATAACTATTAACAAGATAGTAGTATCTGAAATAAAAATGATGATTAATTCTCTATATTAAAAACAATAGAATTACAACTTTATACCATAAACAATGAACCTTAAAGAGTGAATAAACTATATTGAAGAATATACTGCTTTAAAAGGGAAAGATTTTATAAAGATGATGCAAAACCACAAACCATAAAAACTGGAAATTTTAAGTCATTAACTAGGTATAAATTGAAAATAATTTGGAAATATTTGGCAAATTTGAAGATGCACTCTCCATATAACACAGGTATAGACCACAGAAAATCTTCATATATTTGTACTGAGAGACAAAGATAAGACTGTTTCTAGTAATGGCATTTCTAGTGAAAAAAAAATGATGGAAACAACTTAAATGTCCATCAGCAGAAGAATGGATACATAAACTAGTTATTCATACAATGGATATATACAGAGAAGTAAAAATGAATTATTGTTTACATAATAATATAAATAAATCTCAGTAATATAATATTAAATATAAAAGAAAGTTGAATAAAGTTTCATATCTGAGCATATATTTAATAAAAATAGTTCTATAAAACAATAATATATGTTTTGTATATACATATTTTGCAGAAAAATGTAAAATAAAGTAGATGAGATCTAGATCTTCTGGTGAAGATAGCATAGTAGGTATATCCTGTGCTCATCTCCTCCTATGACCACATCGAAATTATAACTAAACTACAGAACAACTGTCAGTGAGAACCACCCAAAGTCTACCTGAACAGAAGTGCTATAATTAAGGATATACAGAAGAAGCTACATCAAGTCTGATAGATGGGAGAGGAGAAATGGATAGTTTAAGGGGCCTCTGTGATAATGCTAAGCTTATCAATATTTACATCACAGGGGTACCAGAAGGCCATGAGAAGGAGCAATAAACTGAAAACCTATTTGAAGACAACATGATTAAAAACTTTCCTAACCTGGTGAAGAAAATAGATATGCAAGCCCAGGAAGTGCAGAGAGTTCCAAACAAGATAAACCCAAAGAAGCCTACACCAAGACACGTAATACTTAAATGCCAAAGGGTAAGGACAAAGAAAAAATCTCAAAAGCAGCAAAAGAAAAGCAGTTAGTTACCTATAAGGGAGCTCCCATAAGAGTATCAGCTGATTTCTTAACAAAAAGCTGCAGGTCAAATGAAATTGGCATGAAATATTCAAAATAATTAGAAGCAAGTATCTACAACCATGGTTAATCTACTACTCAGTAAAGCTATCATTTAGAATTGAAAGAGAGATAAAGAATGTACTAGACAAGAAAATGCTAAAGGTGTTTATCTCCACCAAACCAGTGTTACAAGTGTAAACAGATTAAATGGTCTAATCTAAAGATATAGGGTGGTTGAATGAATAAGAAAAAAAGACCTATACATACACTGCCTACTAAATTCAGATCAAAGCACACACACAGACTGAAAGTAAAGGAATGGAAAAAGATATTTCATGAAAATGGAAACAATTAAAAAAAAAAAAAAACCGGGCTAGCAATACTCATACCAGACAAAAGAGACTTTAACATTAATGCTGTCAACAAGAAACAAAGAAGGACCCAGCAATCCCACTTCTGGGTCGTTATCAGAAGAAACCAAAAAAGCTAATTCGAAAAAATATTCATCCTTATGTTCACTGCAGCATTATTTACAATAGCTAAGATATGAAAGCAACCTAAGCGTCTATGGATAGATGAGTGGATAAAAAAGATGTGGTACATATCTACCTATTACTCTGCCATAAAAAGACTCAAATTTTGCTATCTACAACAACATGGATGGACCTAGAGGAGATCATACTAAGTGAAGTTTAAGTCACACAGAGAAAAAGATGAATACTGTATGATTTCAATTATATGTAGAATCTAGAAAAACAAAATAAATGAACAAGAAAGAAACTGAAATGAACTCATAAATACAGAGAACATTTTGATGATTTCCAAGTGAGAGGGGGGATGTGGGGATGAGTGAAAAAAAATGAAGGAATTAAAAGGTACAAATTGGCAGTTACAAATAGTCATGAGGATGTAAAGCATAGCATAGGAAATACAGTCAATAATATTATAATAATTATATATGGTATTAGGTGGGTATTAGAATTATCTGGGTGATCAGTTAATAAGTTATATAAATGTCTAATCACTATTTGTACACCTGAAACGAATATAATATTATGTATTAACTTTAATTTAAAAATAAAATATTATTTAAAAAGATAAATAGATAAGAATTACAACATCCAAATATTTGAAAGTGTTTAAGTATGATGAGAAGAGGAGGGAAAACAGATTTCTGAGAGCAACGTTGATGGTTGCAACATTATATATAAGCTGGGTTGGTGATACATAGGTTTCTTCTACTAATATTTCATCTTCATGGATGTCTGGTATATTTCATGATATTTTTTTCTAGAAATAAGGTATAATAATTAATAGTAATTAAATATGGAAGACCCAATTAACCAATTTAATAAAAATTTAAAAAGCAAACATATATATTTAAGGTAAATTTTAATTTTTAGAAAAAATATTTTCTTTTCAATCATGGCATGAATATTAAAAGGTAATACTATAAGATAATAATCCTGAATAATTTTCATGTATTTTTAAAGGAATAATTACATTTTTAGGAGAAAAGCAGGGCTAATTTTAAATTAAACCTAATTCTATAAAAGTAGATGAGATGATAAATGGAATGTTAGTTATATAAAGCTAAATTTACAGATGTTATGTATCTTTTGCCTTAAATTTCTAAAGTGAGAGGGAAATCTTTCATAAATTACATGCTTGGGAAGTTCCCTGGTGGTGTAGTGGCTAGGCTTCGGCACTGTCAATGCTGCAGCCTGGGTTAGATTCCGAGCCAGGGAACTAACCACATAAAACAAAAACAAAAACAAAACAAAAAACAAACAAAAAAAAAAGAATAAATTACAT
This sequence comes from Lyroderma lyra, assembly GCA_004026885.1. NCBI lineage: Eukaryota > Metazoa > Chordata > Mammalia > Chiroptera > Megadermatidae > Lyroderma > Lyroderma lyra. The sequence continues at coordinate 258,952 of PVJL010001433.1, forward strand.
TCTTTAGTAAACTTCTATTTTGTTGAAGACTGGTCAACTAGGCAGCTTAAAATAATATAATAATTCAAGATCATGAAATCGGTAGATGACTGATTCAAAATTTAATAACAGCCAGTTAGCTATCCTTGAACTTAATTTAGCCAAGTCACCCTGACTTATGTTCTTGTCCTTTGTCTTTTAACATTAGAGCTACAATATCTTGAAATATGAGCATCTGTGAACTAGCCTTGTCAAGGTAACTTCTAAACACAATGAGTGTGCTTTGGCAAACACTGGTAAGCACAGGTTACTTTGTCAAGCTATTATGTTTCAAGATCACGAAGATACCTTTGGATATAAACCATCATGCTTCAGCAGTTGCTGCCTAAAAGGAATTTACCTCTATTAAATTGATGCAGAAAAGTTCTGCCTTCTTGACAAGATGTTTAAAATGAAATGCTACAATTAGAATTGACTAGTCCTGCAGACCTCTACTTTAAAATGTCACCTGGATTGAGAAGTACAAACTTCCAGTTATGAAGTAAGTCATGAGGATAATGTACAGCATAAATAATAGAGCCAATAATATAATAACTATGTATGGTGTCAGATCGGTACTAGACTTATTGTGGTGATCAGTTTGTAAGGTATATAAAAGTTGAATTACTATGTTATACACCTGTAATCAATATAACCCTGTATGTATAATTTAAAAAATTATTAAAAATAAAGTAAATAAAAAGGCCGCAAAGTTATATGAAACCTCTTTAAAAATGGACGGATCTTGAGATTATCATGCTAAGCAAAATAAGTCAGAAAAAGTTGAAAACCGTATGATTTCACTCATATGTGGAATATAAAACTGAAAGCAACAAACAAAAAATTATAGACACAGACAACAGCTTAGTGGTTACCAGAATGTAAGGCTGACTGAGGATGGTAAAGGGGGTCGAAAATATGGTGATGGATGGAGAACTGACTGCATGGTGAACACACAATGCAATATGTGGATGATGTATTATGGAATTGTATACTTAAAACCTATATAATTTTACTAACCAATGTCACCACAATAAATTTAACAACAACAAAAAAGTGTTACCTGGCTAAAATGTATCTGATGCAACTTTTAACAATTTCTACCACTAATAACTTTGAAAATCAGAACAAATACAAAAATTTAAGACAGCCTAAATAATTACAGGTAAACAACCTATTTTCAAAATAAGGAAATTAGCTCTAAAAGTTCACAACCTACAATTACAATAAATACATAGGCTTTCTATAAACAGACTAAAATTTAAAAGGTAGAAAATATTTTGTAAATCTATTGTTTTTTATTTTCTTAAATTAGAGACTTAGAATCAATGGGGTGGCAAATACATTCTAAGGTGGCACCTATTATACCTGCCTCCTGGTGTTTACACTTGATTCTAAACAACAGAATGTGCCCAAAATGATGGAAGTTCACTCTCATGATCAAATTACTTTATATGAGAATTTTTTTTCTAGTAAATTCACTTTTGAGACTCTTCTTGCAGTTTTGAGACATCATTTTGGGAAAACCCCCATAACAAGGAAATGCAGTAGGCTATGCTAGCTAAGGGTTTCCTCCAGTCAAAGGCCAGCAAGAAGCAGATGCCCTGTCCAACTGCAAGGAAATGCTGCCGGTAATTTGAGTGAGTTTATAATAGATTCTTCCCAGTCATGCATCCAGATGAGAACATTGCTTAGCCAATATCTAGATTGCAGGCTTTTGAGGGCTTAAGCAGAGGACTCCATTAAGCTATGCCCTGATACTTGACACATGGAAATTGTAAGGTAATACATGTGTGTTGTTTTAAGCTGCTAAATTTGTGATAATTTGTAATGCAGTAATATGTAATTAATAGAGATGGTAACCAGAAAATTACAGTCTTGGGTTTTTGCAAGTTGGATAAATATATGTATTCCCCAGAAGTACAGTATTATAGACAGAGTAGGTAGGTAGGTTGAAGATCTATGTTAGTAGAGTACAAAAAGGTATTAAGTTTTTTCAACATGTATAAGTTGAAAGATCATAAAAATGCACTGGAAGGAAAAGTGCTGCTTGGGTTAACGTAGAAGCACTGTACTAGGTGAAAATTGTTTATTAGAGGTAGGTCATTGTGTTGGAATCTGTGCACATCAACTTGTTCTAAGTTCTATAATATATCACTTTATATATTAGACCAGGGTTTGGCAAATTATGCCTTGCAGACCAAGTTTGGCCCCCAACTTGTTTTTGTAAATTTGGTTTCATTGGAACACAGCCATGCTCAACTGTGTCCATACTGTCTTTGGCTACAATGATGGGGTTCAGTAGTTGTGGCAGAGACTGTATGGCCTGAAAAGCCTCAAATATTTACTACTGGCTCCTTGCAGAAAAGTTTGCTGACCTCCAGGTTAGAACATGGGATAAAATGAATATTTTCTACATACTCAGGTGTATACATTCATTAGCAAATATTAAATCTAAAAGATCTTATTTTATATGTTAATAAATTAAAAATTGTTTTGAAGACATATTATAATACAACTCATAGAAGTAGCTTTATGAAGGCACATGTAACTATTACATGTGTGAAAATTATCTAAAGTAACATTCAGGATAGGAGGAAATCAGAACAAATGTTTTTGAAATTAATCAAAGATATAACATCAGAAATTTTTCTAGAGATGAATACATTAGTGTATTCTTTCAGAAACACACACACACACACACACACAGAAAACTATTAAAAATAGCCAAGTTAACAAAACCTATTGATGATAAAAAGGAGTTACCAGTATGACAACAGACTTTTCTTCTGCAATAATAAAGATCTAAGCAAAATATGCCAGACAGAAAAACCAAAAAACAAAACAAAACAAAAAGAACCATATGACTTCACTCATATGTGGAATATAAAACTGAAAGCAACAAAGAAACAAAACTTCATGGGCACAATCAATACTTTAGTGGTTACCTGAGGGCAAGGGAGTAGCGGGTGGGATAGGAGGGAGGAGGAGTCAAATGCATGGTGATGCAAAGAGAACTGACTTTGAATAGTGAACACATAATGCAACACATAGATGATGCACTGTAGAATTGTACACCTGGAACCTATGTAATTTTTACTAACCAATGTCACTCCAATAAGTTTAATGATTAAAAAAAGGAGAACAGTGAACAACAAAAAAGAAGAAAGATTTGAGGCATAAAAGCTATTACAGTACTCAATATTTTTGTACTCAACTAACTTGATTTTTACATGTGAGAGCTGATAAAATACATACTCAAATGTTCATTAGAAATTATGAATTAATTTTGAAATAATTACATAAATAAATGAAAAGTGAATAAATTAATGTTTATGAGAAGTTAGAAAAGAACTGGCAACGAACACTGAAATAAATTGTCCATAGTTAAAGATAAGCAAATATTTCACATCAGGTTAAAACTAATGAAAACATGTTTAACATGGAAGACAATTTAAAAATTGTAATACTACTACCAAAAGTTGTCTGATACCCAGAAAGTACTAATAAGGAAAGTGATTGGGAGATGGTGTCCCTGGAATTAGATAGCATACTATAGAAAGACACAGTAACATAAGGGAGGTTTAGGAATCATTTTTAAGTAGAAAAGATAGGTTACATTGTATGTAACATATGTCCCTTATTGTTAGGTATTAATTATTCCTATCCATCTCATGATTGGAAGGATGTAATCAAGTTATTGCCAGCATTATTTCTATGCATAAGGATTATGGAAAATCAATGTTCATGTTTAACTTGTCTGTGTTTTTCTACATTTATTATGGTCAACATATATTATTTTCCAAAATAAATAATATTACAAACATATTTTAAAGAAATACATAAAAATATTTCTTTTGCATATCAGTGATCTTAGAGACAAATTATATATTTTATATTTACCTTAATGTAGTTTTAATTAAAGTCAGAATTACTTGGACATTAAAAAATTATTGCATAAATAGTTCAGAACTCAATTATTGTTTTATAATAAAACTAACTACATTAGATCATGAATAAATTCTATTTGATACAGAGGAATGACAATGCTTAATAGCAACCGTTTTTGTCACACTAACTTAAAACTGGGTTATGGATACACGAAGTTGGAAAAACAGCTGTTAAGGAAGCATTAGTTTTCTTCTTCTAAACTGCGATGCTTTGCTTCTAAATCAACCATCATTATGAAATAATGCCCTATCTTAGTGAATAATACGTGGTCACCCATGATTATTCATGCCAGATCATAATAACGAAAATTCTTTCCTAGGCAAGTAGGTCATATCCTCCTTATATAACAGTATATTTTATGTTTGGTGCTTAATATAAGCAAAAAATGCAACAATAGACAATACATATATGTATCTAAAGTTACAGTAAGATTTAGATTTCTCTGTGGCATTTGGAATTTTCATAATTGGGGAAACAGGGTGGCCTGGCTTGCTGGGAAAAGAGTTGAAGTGAGGGAAGTGGAAACCAAGATGAAAGCAAAAGATAAAAAAACACATGCCACCAGACCCCTTGGCCAGGTCAGGAAGGTAAGGGGGCAGGTAAGGTGCATGTCTTCATAGGAAAAAGAGTCTTTATGTATATTGGATAACCAGGTGGAACTGAAAAAAGATGATTAGGATTTACAAGAAGAGGCTCAGAGACAAATAAAAGACGTTTGGCAGCATATTCATGGTTATTAAAGCAGCTGAGCTTCATAAATCTGGAGTTTGCCAATGTCATTATTCAGAGTTTCCCATGGGTATATAAGTTTGTGGGCAAGGAACTGGCATATGTAATTATTTGTTAATAGTAGGAACATACATAAGAAGGAAAATAAAATCACATCAATAAAAAACAATTACTTAGTTTTAAATTTAAAATAATTTGTCCAAGAGAAAGAACAGTTTGTGTTGTGTGTGTGGAAATGAAAAAGGGAAATGCAAAATCATACTTAATATTTAAAATAAGGTATAAAAATAAGATTTACAGGTCAAGCAGAATTTCAAATCTAATTATTTTTAATTGAGTTGACTATGCAGAAAATTCCTTTGTGAGGCAGCTCAAAACCACAAAATTTGTTAGTAAATACGTTAACATAGTACATATATTGAGAAAACCAGGTGAGTGATGGAAGTAAAAGAATAAAAATACAAGAAAGTCCTGACAGCATATTCAGTAATACTATTAATTCAAAACAAAGTGGGAACTTGAAAGCAACTGGCTAAAGTGACTTTTAAAAAGAGAGCATTAATAAAGTTGAAAGAAAATAATGTAGAGTCCAGCTGCTAACACAAAAGGGGAAATAGAAACATTTCATACTTCCTGGCATCCTTCTACACTAAGGTTTTCTGTATTTCAGTTGTTGACGTTCCTAATCCATTAGAGTTTTACTTTTTGGCAAGGTAAGAACAGAAAAGACTTGATTGTGCCACTATAAACAAAGTTTAAGTAATTATATATCAAAAGATTTCCAAAAATGATTTCTTTTCTCTGGACTTTGAAACTGGGTGTTGGGGAAAGCTTCCTGGTATGGTATTTCTCAGTTTTCATTTTCACTTTGGCGAAGAGGTCTATTTTTGCTGTTTTTTTGTTATTTTGATAGATCCAAGGTGGTTTCACTTCTTGAGTAGCAGACTACTCTGAAATTATTGCAGGTGGCTAAAAGGATTTGATTTTGTTTCAATTTAGGCAGACTTCAATATCTTGAAATTTCATTTGTGTAGCAGATTTTTACTAGCCTATCTTTGCCTGTCCATTCTTTATGTACTACTAGGTAGTTTACCATTTATGTGATACACTTTATAGATTGAATATATTTAAAATCAATGAAAGATTTTCTAGATTAGAGTTTTGCTCTGTGTGATGAAAGAAAATACGTTTCCAAAAATTAAATCAACTAAAAAAGTGTGGTTTTCTTTTTTGTATTTAGGAGGTTGTCTTTTTAAAATCGTGGTTCCATATGTTGTTCAACAAATTCATTCTT